>QJPP01002312.1:0-125488 GCA_003996215.1 Jaltomata sinuosa | reverse complement strand
ATGTTGTCACCCATCCCATGATTTGGAACACCTTGACCACCATATCGATCACTTTGATCTTCACACCTTCCTCCTTCATTCCTATACCTATCTCCACTATCCCATTTCCTTGACATCTCATGATGCCTTGGTTCATACCAAAGCCTTCGGGTCTTTCCCACCATTCATTCGGGCTAACCTCTTCACACATTTCATCATAAAGAGGGTTTTGATAATAGATATCTTGGTAGGGTACTTGTGGGTAGTGTTGTTGGGTTGGAACATAAGGTACATGCAAGGATGCATGTGATATATTTTGTGGAGGTGCTTGGCTTCTATCTTGGTTTTCCACAAAAGGACTCCTTTGTGGTGGATGATATGGTTGTGTATTTGGATGTGGGGTGACTTGCCTATCATAGCTTGGGTTCATTCGGAATGAAGTTTGAGGGTAGGATTGGTTCCAATTTGGTTGGGGGTAGTATAGGTTGAATTCTTGACCCGAGGTCCTTCTTGTTTCTTCACTTTGACTTGTCATAAGGAACCTCCTTTCATTCATACTATCCATCCTTTTTACCCTTTCCTCTATACCTCCAAACCTCCCATTTGTTTCAACCACCCTTTCATTCATATTGGTCACCCTCCTTGACACATTGAAATTCGTCCCCATGTTGTTCACCAAGCTCCTTCCTCCATGGTTATAAGGAAAATGATTAGACATTGTACCTACAAAAACTCAACAAACAATATTAGTAGAAAAAAAGCCTCACATCACTCATATGTAAACTCTCAACTCATCTTCTATGGCGTCGTCTTAAAATTGTTAGTGAACTAGCTCCACTCAATCAACTCAAGGTCACCTATCCTTTGTGGAGGAGTAGATTCTTGTGACTCTTGAAAGAAGGACGACTTGAAAGACTCTAAACGGACTTGAATCAAGAAATTAATCAACGAAACAAAACAAGAAAAGAAGAAGGAAGAAGCACGAAAGAATTCGGACTCAAGAATTAAGTAACAAAAGTAGGAGAAACCACTTGTTGTTGCTTAATTTGGAGAATCAAAGAGATGATTTGATGTTTAAAAACTAGTTAACAAGTAATTAAAGATGTTAATTAGTTGTTAAATAGTTGAGAAATCTAAGAAAAATGAGTGTAGAAGAAGAAGTTTGAAGTTCCAACACTTAGAAAAAAATTAGGGTCTTAAAAGTTCCAACACTTAGAAAAATTTTGGGGTTCCAAAATTTGAGACCCCTAAAACAAACTAAGTATAGAACCTGCAGATTTTTGCTCTCTGAAATTGGGCAACATGCGCTGCTGACGTGGCAGTCCACGTGGAATTTTTTTTATTTTTTTTATTTTTTTTTATTTTTTTTTATTTTTAAATTCCACTTGTGGACCCAACAAACATCTTTGACCACTTTGACTTGAAAAAAATTGGATCAAATGTACCTTTTGGCTTCTTCTTCTTCAAGATGTTCTTGATGAATATCAAAAACACCTAGAACACCAAGAACACACACTAAACACCAACACCTTCAAATGAGCTCGGAATTGGCTCAAATTTTAGGATTAGCTTCCCCTTAACGTAAGGAACAAACCCCAATGGTTTTTAAGCTCCAATTCCTCCTCAATCAATAGACCCACTTTCAAAGTTTGTAAAGCTTCAAAAGCTCAAAACCCTTTAATGGCAACTTCACTTCTACAACTCCAAATCGCATGAAATTTGAAATCTAGACTCAAAAAACACTAGGGAACAAGAATCTAGTGTCAAAAACAAGAAATCAAACAAGAAAATTTTCGGATTTTTTTTTTTTTTTGGATTTTGAAGATATCAAATTCCCAAGACTTAGATTTGTGGAAACAAACCTAAACCAAGCTCTGATACCAAATGATAACGGAAATACAACAAACAAGAAGAAACGAAGGAAAAGATATGAGAATTAATAACTAGGAATTGAAATTATGGGCAACAAGGGGCTAAAACCCTCACCTCCCAATTGATTCCAACAACTAGAAACTAATTCAACTCAACTAATCAAGGAAACCTAAATGAAATCCACAAGTGGGAGACCTTCGATTAATTAAGTAAAGAAGTTAAACTAACAATCAAGAGAGTCACCCTAATCACTCACTAATTCCTTAAGGGAATTACACTAAGCCTTACACTAGCAACTACAAGTTTAGAGTATCAATCTTCAATATGCAAAAACTAGTCTTCCAAAATGAAGAAAAGCTACTACTTATACTAGGGAATAAGAAGACACTAGCTATTACAGTTTTTCCCTTAATGAAGTAAGGGCCTTGTTTGGTTGCCTTCTTTTAGGAATTCTTGAATTCCTCCTTCCACCTCACTTTAATGGACCACCCACACATTGTATGCTTTCCTTTTCATGAACATCGTACGTGTCATCTATACCATCCATGCTCGTGTCAACCATGCTATCCATGCTAGTATCAGGTTGCAACCCTGTGTTTCACTCCATATCTCTCTAATAAAGCACAAAATAACTTGTTGCAGAAGTGAGAGCCTCCATCACTAATAATTGTTGTTGGTGTACCAAATCTGGAGAAGGTATTCTTTTTCAAGAATGTTGTGACACACTTACCCTCATTATTAGGAAGCTCAATTACCTCCACCCACTTTGATACATAATCAACAACTACCAAAGTTGTTGCTCATCATAAAGCTTCAACATCACCTCTTCTTCTAATCTAGACAAGTGGTCATCTACCTGATTCTCCGTACCCTTTTGGTCCTTGACTTAAAAGTTAAACTCTTGTAGCAGCAACTCCCACCTAATCAATCTTAGCTTCTGATAAGTTAGTAATCTACCAACTTATTGAGCCTATATCCATTAATTATTTCTATGTTTTGAATAGATTTAGAGGTTCTTATGACCTTTATTGAAGTCTATGCAGATACTTTTGATAGATGATGATAAACAAGGAAATGGACCTAAAAAGAGCTCAAAAGTAGTAAAGTGTGAAGTGTTAAGAAAATCTAAAGATTCTTACTAGAGATGCGGTAGCCGTGCTACACACACAAGTCGAAGTGTGAACTGCACCTCCTTCACACAAAGCCGTAAAAGTCTTGAAGAGTCTATTAATGGGTGCGATCATTGTGCGATGCGCACATCTAAAGGTGCGAACCGCACCCCCTTCGCACAGAGCTCCCAAAGATAGCTGAAGTCACTAGTTCAACTGAAGGCAGTGTGCGACGCGCACATCATAATGTGCGAGCCGCACGTCATGTCGTACACCTCCCAAAGGGCATTTTTTTCCTAATTTTTAGTGACATTTTGGGAAACTATAAAAGGCCTATTCAGGCACAATTGTAAATAACTTTCTTCACTCTTGAATATTCTGAAGAGATTTTTGCTTGGAAACTAAGTTTTTCACCTCCATTGAGAAGAAGGTTTCAATCTATTTCTCTTGGTTAACACTTGTGTGCTCCAATTGAATCTAGAACTTAAGATTCAGCTCTAATAGAAGAGATTTTGACTTACCCAGCTGGTATCTCTTTATCTCTTTCAATGAGTGGCTAATTTCTCTTGTCTAGGGGTGCATTGATGATGGGTGCTTAACAAATGGGTGTGGGTGTTATTTATTCTTGCTTATAATTGCTTAATTGACATGGGTCTAGTAATTTCACCAAGCTTTAATTCTAAAATTGGTGGTTGCAAACATTAATTTTCATTACTTGACTATGTGATTGCTTGAGAAAGGATTTCATGGTTTTGGATGTGAAATTACTAGTGGCAACTTGGGATTCCACTCAAATTTGAGTCTAGAGATAGATCATATCGATGGAATCACCCATTTAAGGGTCTAAGCTAGAGATAGTGTGACCTCCCCAAGCTTAGATTGGTTGTTTATTGATCAAACCGATGATGCTCTAACCAAGATCATCAGATATAAGATTACTGATCCAGAGATAAGCAATTCTTACCCATGACCAATGCTACTTATGTCATTAAGTAAAGATAAGTATGAATTGATAATCAACCTATCCCATAAACTAAAGCCCCTTCGGATATGCATCCCTAGTCATCTAGGAAAACTTGGTACACCCGCTTTCATTTGATTTATTTTTAATTGAATTTTGATTGTAGTGACAACATCCCAATTCCCCCATCCTTTTACTTCATATTTTGAGCATTTACTCTCACTTTGAACTCAATTCGATACAATCTTTATTTAGCTACTCCAAGTCCCTTGGGTATGATCTCGACACTCATTGGGATTATAAATTTTATTTTGCTACACGATCGTCGTGGCCTCCAACTTTGGAGAGCATTATTTGAGCGTTAATCAAAAATGGCACCGTCGCTAGGGACTTGAGTTGATAGCTATTTTTGATTGTTGTTTTGAAGTCACCTTGAGAGTACTTGTTTCTTTTACTTTTGTTTGTTGTTTGTGTTGTGATTAAGCAGGCTAGCCTATGAATGAGGCCGATGAAAATGAGAGTATTAACGGCTTTATGGAGACCGACGAGGCTGAGCCTATGATGCAAGGGGGTGTAGGTGCAATCCGCCTACCCCCATAGTGGGAAACACTATCTTTTATGTGACTAGCACCATGTTCCACTTAATCCAAATAAAAGGCCTATTTGGTGGAGCAGCACATGAAGATGCCAACCGGCATATTCAGAATTTTATGGAGATTTTCCAACCATTCATCTTTCAACATATCTCCCAAACGTCCATATAATTACGCCTATTCTCTTTTTCCTTGACGGGGGAAGCCATGACGTGGTTGGAAGAGTTACCGGATGAATCTATCACATCTTGGGCCAAGTTGGTTGAGGCATTTACATCGATATTATTTACTCCATCTCAAATGATGAAGCTAAGAGATGAGATTACCAACTTTAGGCAGCTCCCGGATGAGCCTTTACATGAGGTTTGGTTAAGGTTAAAAAAGAAGCATCTCTTGTGTCCGAACCATGAGTTGCCGAACAACGTATTGCTACAAAGCTTCTATCGATCGTTGAACTCTCTAAATAAGTTGGTGGCTGACAACCTTGGTAGTAGCACCTTCATGAACTTAGAGTTTCCCATTGCCTTGACTTTGTTAGAGCAAATGACAAAGACCAATCAAGCTTGACATATAAGAGAAGCGGATGTGCCAACTTTGGGAGGACACTCATCCATCTTGATTAATGAAACAAGGAAAAAAGAGGAGGAGCGAGATGAGACAATGGAAAAGCATGTGATGGGAGCTGGTGGTGCTAAGACAGTGAATGCAGTGAGTACACCAGAAATCAAAGCGAGTGATGATGAGCTCATGATTATGGTTGATGGAAAGCTATGTTTTGTGTCGGCAGGTTCTCGCCCCGGGTATTATCGCCCGAGGAAGGAGAACCAAGGTTGGATTCAAGACAAAAAGAGGGATGGAAATTGGCGTGATAGATACAAAGATGGTGATCACTTTAATCACCAGAGATCTAATCCTTACATTCCTTCGAACAAGGAAGACTCTCTCTACCAATCGGGCACAAGCAACCCCAGCCAATCCAAGTTGGAGGACATGTTGTCCTTGGTTTTTAAGAAGGTGGACACCACAAATACGGGAGTAAGCAAGCTAAAGAGTGAGGTCTCAACACTTCACCAAACTGTGAGCTCCCACTCAGACTCAATCAAGCATCTAAGGCCCAAATAAACCACCTCTTGATAACGATCTCAATCGAGTGACTAAAATCGATACCGGAAACACGAAATTCAACAACACAAAATAAAGATAGTGGAGAAATTAAGATGAGAAGTAGAAGAAATTGAGATGAGAATAGAAGAAAGAAAAGCTAATTGAATCAACAATCAACCAAGAGAGAAGAGAACTCAATCAAATGCATGAGAAACCAAATTAAATCCACAAGATGATAACTCGATGATTAATTAAGCAAAGAAGATAACACAAGCAATTCGGGAATCCACCCTAATCACTCATTCTAAACTAATAATTGGAATTGAACCCAATCAATATCCTAACCTAAAATATCAAGTCTATTCAAGACAATTCAATTATCAAAAATCTAAGTATGAAAATGGCTAAGGCAACTATTTATAGTTATTACCTTTACACAAATAGCCTATTACAAAAATAGCCCAAAAGTGACTATTTTGGAAATAACCCACAAGGGCCCTTCTTGATTGCCCAAATGGCATCTTGATCGCCCATGGCCTTGTACATTTGTTGCTCCATGGCTTTCTCCGGGCTCCAAGCTATCATCCATATATAAAAGCCCCTCCTAATGTGCTCCAAGCTAACCATGATTGTATCATCCTCCCCTTCTTCAAAAGGATTCGTCCTCGAATCCGAACCTTGCAAAAATATGAGAAGGACAAACAACAAACATATCCTCATAGCATGAGGGTTATCACATGGGTTACCAACCATACCAACTTATCAAGGAGGCACATATTTGAAATACAACCAACTATCCTTTCTGTCAAATAAGATCAATGCATTGTAGAACATAAAAAGGATTCGACTATGAGAAATATCATGGAATAAAGAAACTTCAAAGGTCTTAAGACACAATTGCTTCCCTATTCCCCCATAAGACCATACCAAAAGTGGTGTCACCATTGGTTTAAACACCCATGAGGGTTTACCGGGGTCAAAGATATAAAAGGCCCACATAGTTTGGTCACAAAGGCAAATGGACCAACCCAAGAAACCCCTACCTCTATATAAAACAAATCCCATACAAATATGGACATCATCATATGCAAAGAGGTAGTAGAGAAAGGTGTTACTTAAATGAACTTCATTCAAGGTGTGCCCACATATAAAATCACCCTTTGATCTACAAGCATTAAGGCTTTGATCAAGAATGGGGTCACACAAGAATGAAGGGGTCATTAGAGAACATACACCCCTTTCCTTTTGACCACTAACCCCTCCAATAGACGTACTATCATCTTCCAAGAAGAAAGTTTCGTCTTTGGAATGTGTGTCATCATACCATAGTGGATTTTCAAATAATTGGTAGCCTTCAAGAGTGGCTACACTTCCCACATTATAAGACACACCACTATCTTTATTATTCACATTAGTCATGCCATCATTGAATAAAGGATTATCCCTAAGTTCATACTCTATCTCAAGATCCTTATGACAAGAATAAGAAATGGAATCAACACTCAAGGAATCATCACCTCTAAGTAAAGATCCTACATGACTAACTACATGACCAACTATATCATTACCATTACTAAATTGAGGTTCATTTATCACATCACACAACTCCTCAATTAGTAGGTCATCATTACAAGCAAGTTGGTCAATACCACAATAAACACTAGTTGATAGCATATCAAGCTCAAAAGAATCACACACATGATTACCATCATTATAGCCAACTAGCATTTGACTACCCCTATTACATGACAATATATTTTCACTCAAGTCACAAGTGCTAACACTAGATGGACTCAAATCGATCTTACTAGAAGAATCAATCAAGTCATCTATAGGATCAACTAGTGTTTGGGCACTCACAACAATGGCATCATCATCATGCAACAAGGTGTCATCAAGATCATCACAAGGTAAAGGCTCTTTAAGCTCACACATATACAAGCTATCACTTACACACAATTGGCTACTAGCCACACAGTGATCTTTTACTTTCAATAAAGTGTAAGGTTTAGCTTTGTTACCTCGTAACTCATATGAATGATTGTCTTTACCTTGGTTTCCAACATTGAAGCACAAATGCTCCTTTGGGAAGCCTTTTAACACCCCTTGATTCTCTACATTTTGAGGTGCTTTGCTAGGCTTGCTTCCAAGAATACCTGCACAAGTATCAAGACAACTAGAGAAACAAGAAAAGTTACATGAATTAGGATAAGATTGTGACAACCCTCTCACATCACTCCACACAACCTCTCTTTTTTCCACTCTAGAGTTGTCACTTATCACACCCTTACTCCTCTCAATATTTTGTCTCTCAATTTTATTAGAGTTTGGACAAGTGCCAAGTATCCCTTGTGAAGGATTAGATGATCCCTTCACTTCAAGCTTCCACTTTGGTGCACAAAGTGTAGATGCCTTCACTTTCATGATTAACCCCTTAATGCCATCCTCACAAGGATTAGCTTGCTTTGCTTCTAATGGAAACTCCTTTGGTTCATCTTCATGAGGAATCGTTTTCTTCATCATCTTTTGTAACTCCTCTGGCTTAAGATTGGCAACCCATCGAATGATCTTGTCAACTCCTCTTTGTATGGCATCCCCTAATTCTTTAATTCTTAAAGATTCAAGATCCCTCACTGGAAGGGGCTCATTTGATTTCACTCTACTTTCATGTCCCGTTGATCCTTCCATCCTACCTCCAACACCATTTCCATATTGAGAACAAGACACATTGAAATTAGGATAAGAAGTATGAGACATAGTAGTTCTACAAGTAGGGAATGCACATTTTCTCTTGCTCATTAGATGACTTTCACTTGTACCAACATACCCACTCACACCACTTTGACTAGGATAAGTACCACAAGAAAAGGCATACGAATATTCTCTAGCTCCATCGGTGTTCTCATCACAAGACTCATCAAGTATGTGGGAGGAAGAACTATACCTCAAGTCATTTTCATCCTCATAGTAGGTAGGGTGAGATTCCTCATATTCTCCATCATCATCATAGAAATCATCACAAGGTTCTTCTACCCCACCATCTTCATCATAAGATACTTCCACTCCTTCATGTTCATCATAACAGCCATAAGCCCCATTCATTTCACATCCATCTCCGAAGTAGTAGTTCTCATCACCATATGACTCAAAATCATGGCTATTATCATAGCCTCCACAATCCCCATCATCATCGTACTCATAGCCTCCATTGCTACAAGCATAGTCTCCCATTTCATCATCATAAGGATCCGAAGCTATAGAGGACATACTTCCTTATAGCTCGTATTGTACCTACAAAACTAGCAAACAAGTTAGTAATAAAATCCTCACGCCACTCTTTAAGTGAACTCTCAACTCACCTTCTATGGCTTCTTTCCCAAATTGATAGTGTTACTAGTTTTGCTCAATCAATTCAAGGTTATCTATCCTTGTGGAGGAATGGATCTTTGTGACTCTTGAAAGAAGGACGACTCAAATAAAACTAAAAATGACTTGAATCAAGAAATTATCTACGAAATGAAATGAGAAAAGTTGAAGAAAAAAAGCACGAAAGAAAATGAACTCAAAAAAAACTAAGTAACAAAAGTAGAAAAGTTACTTGTGTTGCTTAATTTGAAGGATCAAAGAAGTGATTTGATGTTTTAAAACTAGTTAACAAATAATTAAAGATGTTAATTAGTTGTTAAATAGTTGAGAAATCGAAGAAAAATGAGTGTAGAAGAAGAAGTTTGAAGTTCCAACACTTAGAAAATTTTTGGAGTCTTAAAAGTTCCAACACTTAGAAAAATTTTGGGGTCCCAAAATTTGAAGCATTCTGTCCAAGTTTGCAAGTGTGCATTTCAGCCCCCAAAACTTTTTTTAAGGGGCAGATTTGGTCCTTTGGAATTTTTTTTTTAAATTCCACTTGTGGACCCAACAAACATTTTTGACCAATTTGACTTGAAAAAGTTAAATCAAATGTACCTTTTGGCTTCTTCTTCTTCAAGATGTTCTTGATGAATATCAAAAACACCAAGAACACACACTAAACACCAACACCTTCAAATCAACTCGGAATTGGCTCAAACTTTAGGATTAGCTTCCCCTCGACTTAGGGAACAAACCCCAATAGTTTTTAAGCTCCAATTTCTCCCCAATCCAAAGACCCACTTTTCAAGTTTGCAAGTTTTCAAAGCTTCAAAGTCCTTCAATGACAACTTCACTTCTACAACTCCAAATTGAATATAATTTGAAATCTAGACTCAAAAAACACTATGGAACAAGTATCTAGTGTCAAAAACAAGAAATCAAACAAGAAAAAATTTCGTTTTTTTTTTTGGATGATTTTTTTTTTTTGGATTTTGAAGATATCAATTTTCCAAGACTTAGATTTGTGGAAACAAACCTAAACCGAGCTCTGATACCGAATGATAACGATCTCAATCGAGTGACTAAAATCGATACCGGAAACACGAAATTCAACAACACAAAATAAAGATAGTGGAGAAATTAAGATGAGAAGTAGAAGAAATTGAGATGAGAATAGAAGAAAGAAAAGCTAATTGAATCAACAATCAACCAAGAGAGAAGAGAACTCAATCAAATGCATGAGAAACTAAATTAAATCCACAAGATGATAACTCGATGATCAATTAAGCAAAGAAGATAACACAAGCAATTCGGGAATCCACCCTAATCACTCATTCTAAACTAATAATTGGAATTGAACCCAATCAATATCCTAACCTAAAATATCAAGTTTATTCAAGACAATTCAATTATCAAAAATCTAAGTATGAAAATGGCTAAGGCAACTATTTATAGTTATTACCTTTACACAAATAGCCTATTACAAAAATAGCCCAAAAGTGACTATTTTGGAAATAACCCACAAGGGCCCTTCTTGATTGCCCAAATGGCATCTTGATCGCCCATGTCCTTGTACATTTGTTGCTCCATGGCTTTCTCCAGGCTCCAAGCTATCATCCATATATAAAAGCCCCTCCTAATGTGCTCCAAGCTAACCATGATTGTATCACCTCTCAAGCCAAACAAACCCAAGGATGAAAGGGACGTCGCCTAGAAAACCATCACCAACCTAAAAAATGATTGATCGAGATAGTATCATCGTGCCGCGACGTTAAATCAAGCGTTGCTTGGAAGGAAACCCAAGTTTATTTATTTGTTTTTGGTTATCTTTTCTTGTTTTTGGTGTTTCTGTAGTGAATGCATGGATGAAAAAATGAACAAGGGAAAGCAGGGCAAAAAGGGGTCATGCGGTGGACTGTGCGGATTGCACAAGCATTTGTGCATGCCACACAACCTATCACATGCCAAATCAGAATATCTGAAGGAAATTTGAAAATTTGGAGGCGACTTGCACTAGGCCGTGCGGACCATACAAGCCCAAGTGCACATCACATCTCTATCACATGGTGAAACAGATGCCTGGCAAACCCAAAGGAGAAAAAAGGGTATGTGTGATATGCCATACAGTCCGCACATTATCTGGTGTGAACCGCATGTCGCGGCGCACAAGCGGTAAGTTTGAAATTTAACTAACCTAACCCATTGACCGACCTGACCCAGGGACGACCCGACCAACTTTTCTTCTTCTTTTTCTTTTAAAACTGCCTCTCTTCTCTTCTTTCCACCATCTTTTCTTTCCAATTCCCAAAATTCTCTCCCTAAACTCTCTCCAAATCCCTCAAACTTCCCTAAAATCTTCTTTTTCTCTCACCCAACCATCTCCACCACTCCATCACCACTGCCGTCGTCATCTCTCCGGGAAGGTTTCGTGGGTCACCATTGTTGAAGAACAAAAAGCTTTAATTTTCACTCCTTTCTTTATAATCTTCATTTGTGGTAAGTTCCCCGATGTTAAATACTTGTTTTACGGAGGTTGGGAACTCATATTGTGAAGCATGCTTAGTAGAATTACTATGTTGGTTTTCAGTGAGATCTAAAAATTTTGGGTCCCCAATTTTGAGTTGAATTGATGATTTTGCTTGCTTCCAACTTGGTAGAACTTAAATTTTGTTAATGAATAATGATTGATAGTGATTTTTAGCCTTGAATTATGTGTTGGGGTGAAGTCTGAGTAACCAACTTGTGATGAATAAATGATTTGGCTCGATGATAGATTGGGTGACATCATTCTTATGGGTAAATCATCGTTTGTCATGAGGTTTTGATTAAAAGTTGACTCTTGAGGCTGAATTTTGCTGATTGTATACCCATGATTATTGTTTAGCATTATATTTGGGGTATATGATCTTGTGCGAGAAGGGGATTAATTGTTGCTAAAATTGTGGATGTACATTGTGCAAGTGAGGGCTTGATGTTCCCGATGATAGATGGGGTAACGTCCATATTAAGGGAAGTCGTTGAGTTCTTTTCTTGCTTGTTATTGTGTCAATGAAAATCCAAGAAAACCTGAGTACCCGGAAGTTATGATCATGAGATCCTTTGTCCCTCTTGTTTAATGTTGATTAGGTTGTTGCATGGTGCCCAGTGCCTAAGCATGTCTTGATCTATGGATCACATGCAAAATTCACAAGAACACAAGGAACCAAAAATTCAAATTGTGCCTTTGTGTGTTTCGCATGAGATGCATAGATCCTGATGCGTGGGTCGCATGAAGTATTGCACCATGTTTAAAATAAAGAGCCAGTTACTGATCTGAGGGGTGACGCTTGGTGCGACACACACTTTGGATGATGTGAATCGCACCAGCTTTGTACCTCGATGAAAAATCCTCGAAGGTTTTTGTTTGGTTATGCGAAAGCACATGCGCGTGCACTCTCTCTGGTGCATTTTACATGTGATCTGCACAAGCCAACAGTTACCTACTTTGTTTTTCTAATCCTTTGCATTCCATCCTTTGTAGTTTGTTAACTTCTTCTTAGGTGTCTTCTAGTAGGAGAAACACAGGAAGACAACCTAGGAAAAAGTCTGCTGCTGAAGAAGCAAGGCTCCGCTTTGTGGTAGAGGGCATGAAATCCTTCTATAAACAGGACAAAGATAGAGGATTCAATAAGGAGCAAAGTTTTAACTTGGGAGAGGTCAGAGATGAGCTACCTAATATGCATCGATAATTTGCTGAACGAGAGTGGCACCCCTTTCAAGATGTACTCGGCGGGTACTATGAGGAAGTTGTACGGGAATTTTTCACGGCTTATCAGGCTACACAGGACTTCAAAGGATACAAAGGGCCTGCGGAGAAATTTCCCAACCTGGATTCAGTCATAGGCAGGGGCAAGAGAGTTAGCATCATCCCCTCTGCCATCAATGCTATCTATTAAGGACACCCAATTGACCCTGCACCAACCCTCCTAGCCAAGTTGATGGCTGACTCAAAGCCATATCAGGAAATAGCCTCCATCATTGCTCAAGAGAATCTCTTTTGTACACTGTGGGGGGTGATATCATGAGACGAACTATGCACTTTGAAGCCCGATTGTGGTATGATCTAGTCCATAACAGGTTCCTCCCCTCTTAAAATGATCAAAAAATAACTCAAGAGGGTGCCATTCTAGTTGCTGCCATCATGACGGGAGAACATGTGAATTTTGGAGAAATTACAGCCATGGTTATCCAGAGAAAAGCCCGCAGGGGCAAGGATGAATTCCCTTTCCTAGTGTTGATTAGAAAGTTATGTGCCAAGGCAGAGATTCCCTACCTCAGTTGCGACAAAGTCAACCACGCTATGGGGTGATTGATCTTGATAAAAAAACTGACAGGGATGCCCCCGATTTAAGAGGCAAGGAACTGAGGCATCAGTGGAGGCTACGAGTGATAATCTTGATGCTAGAGTGGATGCTTCATCCCCCTCCAGGGCTACTTCCGAGGCACGTACACATGCCCCAGCCCCCTCAATGACCAAAAGTTGCCTTCAATACATGGTGAACAAAACTCATAGCCATGAGAAGTAGCTTGCTGACCTAGCTGCTAAGCTAAGCAGTATGATAAACAAGGCTGACAAGAGTGCCATTAAGGGGGTGGTGGATAGCTTAAACACACTGTGTAAAAGGGTTGATGTCATGGAGGGAGCAATCACAACACTTTGGAGAGACGTTGACAAAGCCAAGGGTAAAGCCTCAGTAGTGCAAGAAGATTTAACCACATTGCCTCTACCTCGGAAGATTCCCAGACCTCTGGATGACTTGTTTGCCTCCTATGCGGATGAGGAGCTTCACGGTAATGATGATCAAGAGTTGAGGGATGATCAAAATCCAAATTTTCAGAGGGTTCTCCATGCCTCCACACTTTCTGCGAACTCCCAAAAGGGTGGTGTTGGCCCAAGTGAGAGAGCCTCAGATAAGGAGACAGCTGTAGATGATGATGATGATGAGGCCTAGTCCTCCAAGTAATTCCACCCCTTATTCCCATTGCACTAAGAGCATTGAGGGCAATGCTCCTTTTATAGGGAGGGGGTGGCTTTACTTGCTTTTGTTGGTGCCAGTGAGTGGGCTTGAGATATTTTATCACCCTTGTTGGGCCTTGTTGAAATTCTGCTAGATTTCATTCGGCCCTTGTTGGGCATATTTGGATGATTGTGATGTTTATTTAGATTACATTTTGTTTTTATGTTTTGTTTTTTACCTGGAGCTTATTTGTGCCCTTGTAGGGTTTGATTTTTGTTGATTTAGATTGTATTGTCGGTTGGTCTTACATGCCCCATTGTCTTACTACCTGTGCTTTGCAAATGCACTAAGGCCTATGCAGAGGCTTATTTTTAATGATTCATGAGCAAGCAATTCATATATTGCCTTGTTAATCGTAGCTTAGAAATAAACTCCAAGAGTTTTCTTAATACCACAGTTCTTTCCCAAGGAGCAAGAGTTTTGATTTGATTTTTTTTCTCTTTTATTTTTATATGTCGAACTGAGTTGGTGTTTCCCTATGATAGATTGAGAGGCGACTTTCATAAGAGAAAATGCCAAGTTTTAATTTAGAATGAGTCCGTAGTGCTTGTCTCGAAATGGGCCTACCGAAAAATTTCTCATGGCAAATTGTTGTGAAAATAAAAGGAAGAAGGGAAATGAATTTGTGAAGAAAAGCATTCTCTTGTCATGACTTGCACACTCTCTCTTTGGCTGGATTGACTCACAAACGAGTGTGTAATAAACTCAGAATAGCTTGTCAAAATTCATTTTCCCCAATTGATTGTGAGACTAATGAAAGAGGTCTTGTGGCATGATGCCTTATGTGGTGATACTTTACCTTGATTATTGTGTATAAGTATCATCTAGAACTTTCTCCGAATGTGATTCAAGGCAAAATTCTAGGTGTGACCGAGCTTGGAAGATGACCTTAGGCCATTTTTGATAGCCATTTCACCCAAATGACTTCCCACGACATCAAATCCTAGTGAACCCCTTTTGAGCTTATGACTGTTTTTTGCCACCTTGTAACACCTTGACCTTTTTGGAATCTCTATTTTGGCACCCATCCTCCCTAATTACTTAAAAATGAAATGTAGGCTAAAAGCCTAAGTTTGGGGGGGGATGAAAGATAACATAGGCAAATGCCTAAGTTTGGGGGTGCATGTGATCAAATAAGGAGAAGAAAAGAAGTGCACTTCAAGTGCAAGGTAGCACCTTAATTCTGAATTAAAAATTGCTCCAAAAGATCCAATGAGCAAATTAAAAGGCAAAAATAGGTGCTACCAAGTGAAGGTGGTATAAGGAGTCTGAAGGATCATGAGTCAAAAGGAGAAATCTTGGGTTATGAGAGGGAGAAATAAGGTGAAGTTAAAATAAAAAAATGTGAGCAGTGTTCGAAATGAGAACAAAGAGCATTAGGGAGGTGTAGTCACTTGAACCAAATGATATCCTCACCTTAGCCCTAGCCAACATCGTAACCCGCAAGTTCTTGGTGATTCTGAGCTTGGCTACTCTACATTAGTGGAGATATACTTGAAGGGCAAGCCTATGGTTCGGCGTATATGCACTTGAACTTCCTTGAGAGAGTGAGAGTCTTTTTGGTTCTCCTATAATCCCGTGTTTTGTGAATTGAATGATTGTGAGTGGGATTCTCTCTTGTGGTGAGTGGCATCATACACTCGAATTGAAACATAAAATCTCTATTTCAATTGAAGGGAATGAGTGAGACAAGTTGTGTGGTGAATCTCGAGGCAAACCTTGACGGTCCATGCCAATGACTTGAGAAGCTTAAATGTCTTGTTTTGAATGGCAAAAATTCCCTTGATTTTGAATGAGAAATGATGTCCTTTTGAAAAAGGTTTTAAATTTATCAATTGCCTTGAATTTGTGGTGGTCCAAATTGAGATGAGCATAGTAGTTGAGTCATTTGTTTGAGTTTTTGGTTTATTCATTTTCTTAATTTTTAGTGTAGATTAGTCTTTTATGACTTGATTGAGCCTAGAGCATAATTCATTCCTTACCTTGTGAGTATCTTTCTTGAGGACAACAAATAGTTCAAGTTTGGGGGTTTGATAAGTTGGTAATCTACAAACTTATTGGGCCTATATCCATGAATTATTGCTATGTTTTGAATAGATTTAGAGGTTCTTATGGCCTTTATTGATGTCTATGCAGGTACTTTTGATAGATGATGATAAATAAGGAAATGAACCCAAAAAGAGCTCAAAAGGAGTGAAGTGTGAAGTGTTAGGAAAAGCTGAAGATATTGACTGGAGATGCGGTGGTCGTGCGACACGCACAAGTCGAGGTGCGAACCACACCTCCTCCACACAAAGCTGCAAATGTCCTTAAGAGTCTGTTAAGGGGTGCGATCATTGTGCGACACACACATCCTAAGGTGCGAATCGCACCCCCTTCGCACGGAGCTCCCAAAGATAGCTAAAATCATTGGTTCAACTGAAGATAGTGTGCAACGCGCATATCACAATGTGCGAACCGCATGTCGTGCCGCACCCGAAGGGAATTTTTCTCCTAATTTTTAGTGACATTTTGGGAAACTACAAGATTCCTATTCAGGCATAATTGTAAATAACTTTCTTCACTCTTGAATATTCTGAAGAGCTTTTTCCTTGGAGACTAAGTTTTTCACCTCCATTGAGAAGAGGGTTTCAATCTAATTCTCTTGGCTAACACTTATGTGCTCAAATTAAATCTTGAACTTGAGATAAAACTCTAATGGAAGAGATTTTGACTTACCCAGATGGTATCTCTTTCTCTCTTGCTATGAATGGCTAATTTCTCTTGTCTAGGGGTGCATTGATGATAGGTGCTTAACAAATGGGTGTGAGTGTTATTTATTATTGCTTATAATTTCTTAATTGATATGGGTCTAGTAATTTCACCAAGCTTTAATTCTAAAATTAGTGGTTGCAAACATTAATTTTCATTACTTGACTATGTGATTGCTTGAGAAAGAATTTCATGGTTTCAGATGTGAAATTACTAGTGGGAAGTTGGGATTCCACTCAGATTTGAGGCTAGAGATAGCTCTTATCGACGGAATCACCCATTTAAGGGTCTAAGCTAGAGATAGTGTGACCTCCCCAAGCTTAGATTGGTTGTTTATTGATCAAACTGATGATGCTCTAATCGCGATCATCGGATATAAGATTGTTGATTGAGAGATAAGTACTTCTTACCCATGACCAATGCTACTTATGTCATTAAGTGAAGATAAGTATGAATTGATAATCCCTATCCCATAGTCGTCTAGTCAACTTGGTACACCCACTTTCATTTTATTGCTTTTTAATTGAATTGTGATTGTAGTAACAACATCCTAATCCCCCCATCCTTTTACTTCATATTTTGAGCATTTACTTTCGCTTTGAACTCAATTCGATACAATCTCTATTTAGCTACTCCAAGTCCCTTGGGTACGACCTCGACACTCGTTGGGATTATAAATTTTGGTTTGCTGCACGATTGTCATGGCCTCCAACTTTGGAGAGCATGATTTGAGCGTTCATCAGCTTCATATCCTTCATCACCATGAGGTACCAAAGAACTGCATGGTCAGTGTGCACCACCACCTTAGTGCCAAGCAATTGGGATCTGAATTTTTCAAACCCAAAGACCACAACAAGCAGCTCTTGTTCAATCACCATGTAGTTCTTTTGAGTAGGATTAAGTGCTTTGCTAGCATAGTATATGGGATGAAAAATCTTTTTACGCCTTTGTCCTTGGACTGCTCCAAGCACCACTCCACTACCATCGCAGATAACCTCATAAGGCTGAGACCAATCAGGAGAAATAATAATGAGAGCAGAGATCAACTTTTCCTTAAGGCACTCGAATGCCTTCAAACATGCATCATCAAACACAAATTTTACCTCCTTCTCCAATAATTTGCACAATGGATTTGTAACTTTGGAGAAATCCTTGATAAACCTCTGATAGAACCTAGCATGCCCTAAAAAACTGTGAATCCCCTTCACAGAAACTGGTGGAGGCAATTTTTCAATCACCTCTATCTTTGCTTTGTCGACCTCTATACCCTTCTTGGAGATCTGATGGCCAAGCACTATACCCTCTTTCACCATGAAGTGACACTTCTCCCTATTAAGTACCAAGTTGCATTCTTGATACTAGATTGGAAAGCATGGATGGTACTATCTTGGATGACACTTATCCTTCAAGGCCTTTCACACGTAGTCAAGCTAAAAATATGTACTTGCACCTCTCACCCCATACCAAGTGAGTGAGGACTATCGGGCTATGAAGGAGCTTCAGAAGAGAATAAGGGTGGAAGAAGCGAAGAGTGAAGGTGAAAGTTCCACCATTGTTCCAAAAGAGGGAAGTGACTTGGCTAAAAATAAGAAGAACATGTGTATGATAGCCAAGCCAAACAATTGTCTAAGGGGTGTGGATGAGGAATGCTTTTTAGTGTGCCTTGTCAACACCAATCTTTTATTGCATGCTAACCAAGATACTAGCATTTTGCCTAGTATTGTTTATTCTCTTTTGCAGGACTATGATGAACTATTTCCGGATGAGATGCCCGCGGGACTACCACCCTTGAGGGGAATTGAGCACCAAATTGACTTTGTGTCGGGGTCATAAATTCCAAATCGACCAGCCTATAGGTGTAATCCAGAAGATACCAAGGAGCTACAAAGGCAAGTGGAAGAACTCCTTGAAAAGGGATTGATCAAAGAAAGCCTAAGCCCGTGTGCCGTACCGGTTATCCTTGTTCCCAAAAAGGATGGTACTTGGAGAATGTGCATTGATTGTAGAGCCGTGAACAAGATTACAATCAAGTATAGGCATCCAATTCCAAGACTTGATGACATGTTGGATGAGCTTTGTGGATCAAGTGTGTTCTCAAAGGTTGATCTTAGGAGTGGGTACCATCAAATTCGAATGAAACCGGGTGATGAATGGAAGACGGCTTTCAAAACAAAATTTGGGTTGTATGAATGGCTTGTGATGCCGTTTGGTTTGACTAATGCTCCAAGCACTTTCATGAGGTTGATGAATCATGTTCTAAAACCCTTCATCAACAAGTTTGTGGTGGTGTACTTTGATGACATACTTGTGTATAGCAAGACAATTGAAGAGCATGTAGGCCATTTGAAACAAGTGTTTGATGTTTTGCTACGAGAAAGGTTATTCGCGAATCTCAAGAAGTGTTCTTTTTGTGTTGAAAAGGTAGTGTTCTTGGGCTTTGTGGTTAGTTCAAGTGGTATAGAGGTTGATGAAGAAAAGGTGGAGTCAATAAAGACTTGGCCGACCCCATCCAATGCAACCGAGGTAAGAAGTTTTCATGGGTTGGCGAGCTTTTATCGGCGTTTTGTGAAGGGTTTTAGTTCAATTTCTTCCCCATTAATCGAATTGATCAAGAAAGATGTACCTTTTGTGTGGGGGAAGAACAAGAGAAGTTCTTTCAAGCATTGAAGTCCATGTTGCGTTCCTCCCCATTACTCCAACTACCGGTGTTGGGATAGGTGGTGTCTTGATGCAAGAGGGAAAACCATTGGCTTACTTTAGTGAAAAACTAAAGGGAGCTACTCTTCGGTACTCAACTTATGACAAGGAATTATATGCACTTGTGAGGGTATTGGCTCATTGGCAACACTACTTGTGGCACAAAGAGTTCATGATAAGGACCGATCATGAGTCCTTGAAACATCTTAAGGGGCAATCCAAGTTGAACAAGCGACATGCCAAATGGGTTGAATTCATTGAGACATTTCCATATGTGATCAACTACAAGCAAGGCAAAGAGAATGTAGTAGCGGATGCTCTATCAAGGAGGTTTGTATTGGTCAACACCTTGGCTTCTAAAATGATGGGATTTGAAAGCTTGAAAGGATTCTATTCTATGGATCCCGATTTCAAAGAAACTTTTGATTTTCTTAGTCAAGGGAAGTGGGTTGATAGATTCCAATTGGTTGATGGATTCTTATTCAAGAATGGAAGAGTTTGTGTGCCCATGAGTTCATGGAGAGAGTTGTTTGTCAAGGAATCTCATAGTGGTGGTTTGATGGGTCACTTTAGAGTACCCAAGACACTTGACATCCTTATGGAATAATTTTATTGGCCAAAGATGAGGCATGATGTGGAGCGGATTTGTGGACAATGTCTCGAATGCAAGCAAGCCAAATCCACGACTCGGCCTCAAGGTAAGTATACCCCTCTTCCTACTCCTAGTGGTCCATGGATGGACATTTCTATGGATTTTGTGTTAGGACTTCCTAGGAATAAAAGAGGACATGATAGCTTATTTGTGGTAGTGGATAGGTTCTCTAAAATGACTCATTTCATTCCATGCCATAAATGTGATGATGCATCCCATGTAGCATCCTTGTTTGTCATTAATGTGCTTAAATTGCATGGAGTCCCTCAAACCATTATTAGTAATAGGGATTCCAAATTTCTTAGTCATTTTTGGAAGAATCTGTAGGGTACACTTGGTACCAAACTCATGTTTTCTACTTCTTGTCATCCTCAAACGGATGGACAAACCGAAGTAGTCAATCGGACTCTTGGAAGCATGCTTAGGTGTATGATTAGGGGCACCCCAACCACTTGGGAAGACCATTTACCCTTGATAGAATTTGCGTATAACCGGTCTTTCCACTCTTCTATTGGAATGTCCCCATTTGAAGCATGTTATGGCTTTAAGCCTTTGTTTCCATTAACTATGACTCCTTTGTCTAGCCATGTTGTTGTGAGCCTAGATGCTGAACAAAGAGCAAAGGAGATGATGAACATTCATTCCAAGGTAAAAGAGGCCATTGAAAAGAACAATTCAAAGGTGGCCAACCGAAAGAATCGTGGAAGAAAGGAAGTGATTTTCAACCCGGATGATTGGGTGTGGGTTCATTTCCGAAAGGAGAGGTTCCCACAAGTTCGAAAAGTAAAGCTAAGCCCAAGGGGAGACGGACCCTTCAAAGTGCTCAAGCGGATAAATGACAATGCATACATGATTGACTTACCAATTGAGTATAATGTTTTCAATGTTAGTGATCTTTCTCCTTGTGTTGTAGGTGATCAATTGGATTCGAGGACGAATCATTTTCAAGAAGGGAAGGATGATACTAGATTGGAAAGCATGGATGGTACTATCTTGGATGGCACTTATCCTTCAAGGCCTTTCACACGTAGTCAAGCTAAAAATCTCCAAGACCTTCAAGCAATGTTCATGAAAAGGGAAGCATTGGAGAAGCTTGAAGAATCCCAAAGGAAAGCATACAATGTGTGGGTGGTCTATTAAAGTGAGGTGGAAGAGGGAATTCAAGAATTCCCAAAAGAAGGCAACCAAACAAGGCCCTTACTTCATTAAGGGCAAAATTGTAATAGCTAGTGTCTTCTTATTCCCTAGTATAAGTAGTAGCTTTTCTTCATTTGGAAGACTAGTTTTTGGCATATTGAAGATTGATACTCTAAAACTTGTAGTTGCTAGTGTAAGGCTTAGTGTAATTCCCTTAAGGAATTAGTGAGTGATTAGGGTGACTCTCTTGATTGTTAGTTTAACTTCTTTACTTAATTAATCGAAGGTCTCCCACTTGTGGATTTCATTTAGGTTTCCTTGATTAGTTGAGTTGAATTAGTATCTAGTTGTTGGAAGCAATTGGGAGGTGAGGGTTTTAGCCCCTTGTTGCCCATAATTTCAATTCCTAGTTATTAATTCTCATATCTTTTCCTTCGTTTCTTCTTGTTTGTTGTATTTCCGTTATCAATTCTTCACCCTCTTTAGCACACAACTGAGATGAACCAACCAGTCATCGAAAGAGTCACCAACCACCAAAAAGTCATCCATGAACACCTCAATAGTGTCCTCCACCATGTAAGAAAAATAAACATTATGCAATGCTGAAATGTTGCTGGTGTATTGCATAGACCAAAAGGAATCCTCTTGAAAGCAAATGTCCTATATGGATAGGTGAAAGTGGTCTTATCTTGGTCTTCAAGAGCAATCGAGATCTCATTGTATCCTGAATAACAATTAAGTAAACAATACAATCCTCTACCAGCAAGGTGGTCTAATATCTGATCCATGAATGACATCGGGAAATGATTCTTCTCAGTCTAAGCATTCAGCTTCCTGTAATACATGCTTATGCGCCAACCTGTGACCGGCCTCATTAGAATCAACTCATTCTTTGCATTTGGGACTACAGTAATCCCACCTTTCTTAGGCACACACTGTACAGGGCTCACCCATTTACTATCCGTAATAGCGTAAACTACACCTGCATCAAACCACTTGATAATCTCTTTCTTGACAACCTCCTGTATAGGCTGATTCAACCTACACTGGTGCTCAATACTCAGAATACAATCTGGCATGAGCTAAATTTTATGCATGCAAATTACAGGAAGAATCCCAATGATGTCAGTAATGGACCATCCAATGGCCCTCTTAAACTTTCTCAAAACAGAAACAAGAGATTCAACCTGCACTTCACCTAAATCTGCAGCAACAATAACTGTCAAGGTCTCATTAGCTCCTAAGAACACATATCAAAGATGAGACATAAGTGCTTTAAGCTCCAAGACTTGAGGCTCCTCAATAAATGGTCTAGCAGGTAGTGTCTGTCAATTCTTCAAGTCCAAATCAAGCTTCTTTGAAGCATAACTATAAGACCCTATACCTACAAGTGCTTCCACCATCTCATCATACTCCTCAATATCGTTTCCATCAAAATTCATAATCACAGCTGCAAGTGCTTCAACGCCAAGTCTCTCCTCAACAAGAACAATTAGCTAATCCTCATCAACCACATCAATAACAGAAACCACGCGCATGTTATCATGATGCTTTATAGACTGGAAGACATTGAAAGTAACTACCTCATCATTCAATTTGAGCTTCATCTGCTCGGTCTCAAAGTCAACTAACGTGCATCTGAAGCCAAAGAAAGGTCATCCCAAGATGATGGGAACCTCAAATTCAACCTCACAGTCAAGGATCACAAAGTTTGCAGTGAAGATAAAAGTATCAACCTTCACAAGTACATCATAGAGAATTCCTACAGGCCTTTTCACTGTGCGATCTGCCATAAGAAGCCATATTGTAGTCAGTTTAGGGGCTCCCAAGCCCAACTGATTAAACATTGCTAGTGGCATAGATTAATACTAGCACCCAGATCACTCAACCTGTTAGCAAAGTAGAATGCTCCAATCGTGCACGGAATAGTAAAAGCTCCAGGATATTTCTTTTTTTTGTACCAAAGAACGTGAGGCTATTGCACTACAATGGTGCAAATTATCATCTAGCTCAATGCTCACAGTTCTCTTCCTAGTCACAGATCCTTCATGAATTTAGCATACCCAGGCATCTGGTTTAATGTTTCAACTAAAGGAATATTGACTGAAAGCTATTTCAACAGGGAGATGAACTTGTGAAATTTACCTTCCTCGACCCTTTTCTTTAATCTTTGTGGGTAAGGTGGAGGAGGCAATGGCATAGTCTTCATGACTGGTGCAACCTCTTTATTCTTCGCCTTTGTCTCAGATGACTTCCTCTCACTTGGACCTTCACTGCTATCTTTCTCTTCGGAATCAACCACAATCTGAGCATTATGTTTATCTGACTCGGCCGGTTCATCAACAACTATAGGCATGGGAGGCTCAACAGTTTGTTTCCCACTTTAGGTAGTCACAACCATAAATTGTTGATCATTCTTCAGATTCTGAATTATGTCACTTGGGAGAGTACCTTTTTGATGCGGATTTATGCTAATAGATATCTGGTGCATCTGAGTCTCAATTTGCTTTATGGCAATAGAATGAGCCTCCACTTTCTGACTCATACTTAAAAGGTCAGCACACATCTCCTTCAGGTTACCATCTTTACAATCAACCTTTTGCAATACCTTATTAATTAGCTTCCTCATGGATAGTTGTTCAGGTCTATCATCGCTATTTCTAGGAGGGACATACAGACCGCTTCTATCATTCTTGTAGCCTTTTATGCCAATCATCATCCCTGTCTCTAGATCTGCTTCTATCTTTGTAACCAGACCGGTTGTAGTTGTAATCTCTATTCTTGTTCCGACCTTGATTTCCTTGGCCAGAGGCCCGAAAACCCATTCTTTGATCATTCAGATAACTAACCTCCTCATCAGATAAGTTATCGGCTGGCCTTGGTGCTTTCCCTTGTGAACCTATGGCTTTCACCTTTTTTACCCCCTTATCTAGTATTTTCTTTGCAATCAAACAAATTCTTTTCTTTAATTCAGCAACCTCTTATCTGATCTCTTGCAAATCTTGAAGTTCAATGGACTTACCAACCGCATATGCACCTGCTGTACTCTCAGACTCTCTAGTATGCCATGCTCTGTTAGTCTTGGTAACCCTATCAAGCATCTCCAAAGCTTCAATATAAGAATTTTCCATAAATTCTCCCCAGATATTGTATTAGCTACTGCTTTGGTGTTTGCTTTCAATGCTTTGTAGAAGATCTCCATCAGATGTCGTAAAGGGATTTCATGTTTTGAAACTTGTTTCAGCTTCTAATTGAACCTCAACCATGTCTCATATAGCACCTTTGCAAGTAGCTGCTTGAAATTGTAGACCTCTTGCTTTAGCTACAACATCCTTGATGGAGGAAAGAACCTCTCCAGAAATTGAGTTTTTAACTCGTTCCATATATATATAGAATTATCAGGCAACTCTATGAGCCACATGGTTGCCTCTCCAGTAAACAAGAATGGGAATAGTCTCAGTCTGATCGTATCTTGCCTTACTCCTAGTATATTATAAGCTGTGCAAATCCCCACAAAATTTGACACATGTAGATTTGCATCCTCAACAGGCTTTCCAACATATAGTCCCTTATGTTCAACAACTAGATCATGGTGCTAGTAATGTCAAACTTTATACCTTCAGGTAATACTATTGGTCTATTAATACCCAAATCCTCTACATCATCATCATCAACATGGTATCGAGGGGCATGCCTTGGCTGCTGCAACTGTCGACCCCTATTTTGTGGCAAATTTTGTCGAGCCACTGCCTCGTCTCTCACAGCTTGCTGTCGTGCCTGCCTTGCTTGCTCAGCTTCCTTATTTTGAGCTGCAAGGTCTGCTGCAATTTAAGCATCTTCAGCCGCAAGGGTAACTTCTCCTACCTTTTTCCTCTGCTCTTCTTCGGCCAATATTCAAGCTGTGGCCTATTTCGGTGTCTCATAGTATCCCTCCTTCACTATGTCTCTAAGCATTTGAGGGAGTTTTAGATTGAATGGAATCAGGGGATTGCCTTGACTCCCAGTGCTGGTCATGCACAAGTATGCAACCTGTAGAACAAAACAAAAATAACAGAAAAAGTAAAATCAGGAAATAAAGACCAATAATGAAATAAACACAATCTCTTCTAATCTTAAACCGTATTCCCCAGCAACGGTGTTAAAATTTGATACGCACAAATTATACCTTAGTTTAGAAGCATAAGAGGTCACTTTTAAAATATAGAACCCAATGAAGGTTGGGGTCGATCCCACAGGGAACATGGTAGGACTAGGGTTGATTAATGCTTACTTGCGCTGTTAGCCGTTTATTTCCCTATGAAGGGGAGGTTTTGAGTAACAAGTAGTAATTGTAATTTGAACTCAAACAAGTAATAAGTAACAATTTTAAGAGGTGTAATCAATGAGAGAATTGACTAGCATAATGTTCCCCATGAGATCATAACTTCGTAAGGCATTGTACTTAGTAAACAAGATTGGTGCTTAGCATGCAGAATCAGTAAGTTAGGTTCACCTAAATGGTTTGTCCCCTAGATAGATAAATTTCACCACATGCCTTGGTCCGGCCGTGGGTGTATGATTTACTGGCCCTTACCCTGGATCCCAGATTAGCTATTCCCGGACAAGGTCAAGCCATTAGATGAGAGTTGGTAGCCTTAAATTTCCGTTGTTGAACAACCCTTTTCCTATCTGTTACCTCTTTGATCCGGTAAGTAAGGATAAGGAAGGTTCTAACGTTGTGCACCATTAAAAAGCAATCGAAGCAAAGGGAAGAACAATACATGCATAAACACCACCCTAGAATTACCAAGTACTTTGCCTACTTTGTTAATCCTTCATGGTTCCCACAACCCTAGTTGTGGATTTAGCTACTCATGTTCATAAGTAAACGATCATGCATTGTTGAAAAAATCATTAGTATATACTTACAAGAAGAGGTAAAGAAATCTGGAATCTTGAATAATTCTCAAGAACACTTTAATAAATCAAGCACACACTTTAATTCTCAAGAACTGGGTTATGATGTCTCCAAAAACATAAACAAAATGTAACAATATCAAAACAAAGTCGGGAACCCTAAAATAAAACCTAAGGGAAAGTATTGATAGACAAAAAAGACCAAATCCTAAGTAAACTAGGAAAGCTTGACACAGTACTTCCGATGGGATTCCCCACAGGCCATCGTAGATGCGACGGGCGTAGTGATACAATCATGGTTAGCTTAGAGCCTATTAGGAGGGGCTTTTATATATGGATGATAGCTTGGAGCCCGGATAAAGCCATGGAGCAACAAATGTACAAGGCCATGGGCGATCAAGATGTCATTTGGGCAATCAAGAAGGGCCTTTATGGGTTATTTCTAAAATAGTCACTTTTGGGCTATTTTTGTAATAGGCTATTTGTGTAAAGGCAATAACTATAAATAGTTGCCTTAGCCATTTTTATAGGGGGATTTTTGATGATTGAATTGTCTTGAATAGACTTGATATTTTAGGTTAGGATATTGATTGGGTTCAATTCCAATTATTAGCTTAGAATGAGTGATTAGGGTGGATTCCCGAGTTGCTTGTGTTATCTTCTTTGCTTAATTGATCATCGAGTTATCATCTTGTGGATTCAATTTGGTTTCTCATACATTTGATTGAGTTCTCTTCTCCCTTGGTTGATTGTGGATTCAATTAGCCCTTCTTTCTTCTATTCTCATCCCTTTTTCTAATCTATCCCTCTATCTTCAATTTGTATTGTTTGTTTTTGTGTTTCCGATATCGATTTTGATCATTTTCGATTGAGATCGTTATCATCTTGGTATCAGAGCTTAGGTCTTAAGAGTTGTTCCATCAATTCTTAGGTCTTAGGTTCACAAAAAAAAAAAAAATCGTCCAAAAAAAAAACCGAAAATTTTTCTTGTTTGATTTCTTGTTTTTGACACTAGATTCTTGTTCCCTAGTGTTTTTTGAGTCTAGATTTCAAATTATATTCAATTTGGAGTTGTAGAAGTGAAGTTGCCATTGAAGGACTTTGAAGCTTTGAAAACTTGCAAACTTGAAAAGTGGGTCTTTGGATTGGGGAGAAATTGGAGCTTAAAAACTATTGGGGTTTGTTCCCTAAGTCGAGGGGAAGCTAATCCTAAAGTTTGAGCCAATTCCGAGTTGATTTGAAGGTGTTGGTGTTTAGTGTGTGTTCTTGGTGTTTTAGGTGTTTTTGATATTCATCAAGAACATCTTGAAGAAGAAGAAGAAGCCAAAAGGTACATTTGATCCAACTTTTCCAAGTCAAAGTGGTCAAAGATGTTTGTTGGGTCCACAAGTGGAATTTAAAATAAAAATAAAAATCCAAAGGACCAAATCTGCCCCTTAGAAAACGTTTTGGGGGCTGAAATGCACACTTGCAAACTTGGACAGAATGCTTCAAATTTTGGGACCCCAAAATTTTTCTAAGTGTTGGAACTCTTAAGACCTCAAATTTTTTCTAAGTGTCCAAACTTCAAATTTCTTCTTCTACACTCATTTCTCTTCGATTTCTCAACTATTTAACACCTAATTAACATCTTTAATTACTTGTTAACTAGTTTTAAAACATCAAATCATCTCTTTGATTCTCCAAATTAAGCAACAACAAGTAGTTTCTCCTACTTTTGTTACTTAATTCTTGAGTCCAAATTCTTTCGTGCTTCTTCTTCCTTCTTTTCTTGTCTTGTTTCGTTGATTAATTTCTTGATTCAAGTCCGTTTAGAGTCTTTCAAGTCGTCCTTCTTTCAAGAGTCACAAGGATCCATTCCTCCACAAGGTTAGATAACCTTGAATTGATTGAGCAAAACTATTAACACTATCAATTTGGGAAAGAAGCCATAGTAGGTGAGTTGAGAGCTTACATAATGAGTGGCGTGAAGATTTTATTATAACTTGTTTGCTAGTTTTGTAGGTACAAAAGGAGGTATAAGGAAGGATGTCATCCATAGCCTCAGAATCTTTTGAAGGGGAATCTTATGAAGGCTATGATTGTGATCATGAGTTATATGATTGTGAGAACTTCTACTTCGAAAATGAATGTGAAATGAATGGGGCTTATGACTCTTATGACGAACATGAAGGAGTAGAAGTATCTTATTGTAAATCCGATAGTGAAGATGAAGAGTATGTGGATTCTCATATTACACACCATGGTGATGAAGACGATGTGAGGAACGATGCTTTCTCCTATATTTCTTATGAATGATTTGAGGAAGATTGTGATAGAAGGGGATATTGTGAAGATGAATTACCATCCTTGTCTTGTGCTACTTCCTATCCTAGTCAAGGGGGTATAGATGTGTGGGTGCAACCAATTCGAAGACATTGTGTGAACCATAGGAGAAGAACATCCTCTACTTTTTGGAATACAAGAACCTATACTTCTTATTCTCCTTATAATGTGACTTGTTCTCCTTATGGTAATGATGTTGGAGGTAGAATTGAAGGATCAATAAGCCATGAAAGTAGATTGAAATCAAATGAGCCCCTTCCGATGAGGGATCTTGAATCTTTAAGAATTAAAGAATTAGGGGATGCCATACAAAGAGGAGTTAACAAGGTCATTCGATGGGTTGCCAATCTTAATCCCGAGGAGTTACAAAAGATGTTGAAGAAAACTACTCCTCATGAAGATGAACCCACTAAGGAGTTGAACATAGAAGTCAAAACATCCACACCTTGTGCACTAAAGTTGAAGCTTGAAGTGAAGGGATCATCTAACCCTTCACAAGGGATACTTGGCGCTTGTCCGAACTCCAATGAAATTGAGAGACAAAAGATTGAGAGGAGTAAGGGTGTGATAAGTGACAACTCTAGAGTGGAAAAAAGAGAGGTTGTGTGGAGTGATGTGAGAGGGTTGTCACAACCTTATACTAACTTTTGTACCCTCTCTTCTTTTTCTAGTTGTCTTAATTCTTGTGCAGGTATTCTTGGAAGCAAACCTATTGTGGAACCTCAAAATGTGGAACATCATGAGATGGTTGAAAGATTTCAAAGGAAGCAATTGTGCTCAAGTGTTTGTAACCAAGGTGAAGGCAATTCTTCCTATGAGCTACAAGGTAACAAAGCTAACTCTTGCACTTTATTGAACTTGGAAGATCATTGTGTGGTTAGTGGACAATTGAGTGTAAGTGATAGTTTGTATATGTGTGAGCTTAAAGAGCCTTTACCTTGTGATGATCTTGATGACATCTTATTGCATGATGATGATGCCATTGTTGTGAGTACCCAAACACTAGTTGATCCTATAGATGACTTGATTGATTCTTCTAGTAAGATCGATTTGAGTCCATCTAGTGTTAGCACCTGTGACTTGAGTGAAAATGTATTGTCATGTAATGGGGGTAGTCAAATGCTAATTGGCTATAATGATGGTAATCATGTGTGTGATTCTGTTGAGCTTGATATGCTACCAACTAGTCTTTATTGTGGTATTGACCAACTTGCTTGTAATGATGACCTACTAATTGAGGAGTTGTGTGATGTGATAAATGAACCTCAATTTAGTAATGGTAATGATATAGTTGGTCATGTAGTTAGTCATGTAGGATCTTTACTTAGAGGTGATGATTCCTTGGGTGTTGATTTATTTCTAATTTTTGTCATAAGGATCTTGAGGTGGAGTATGAACTTAGGGATAATCCCTTATTCAATGATGACATGACTAATGTGAATGATGAAGATAGTGGTGTATCTTATAATGTTGGAAGTGTAGCCACCCTTGAAGGCTACCAATTGTTTGAAAATCCACTATGGTATGATGACACACTTTCCAAAGATGAAGCTCTCTTCTTGAAAGATGATAGTACGTCTATTGGAGGGGTTAGTGGTCAAAAGAAAAGGGGTGTATGTTCTCTAATGACCTCTTCATTCTTGTGTGACCCCATTCTTGATCAAGGCCTTAATGCTTGTGGATCAAAGGGTGATTCTATATGTGGGAACACCTTGAATGAAGTTCATTTAAGTAACACCTTTCTCTACTACCTCTTTGCATATGATGATGTCCATGTACGTATGGAATTTGTTTTATATAGAGGTAGGGGTTTCTTGGGTTGGTCCATTTGTTGTTGTGACCAAACTATGTGGGTCTTTCATATCTTTGACCCCGATAAATCCTCATGGGTGTTTGAACCCTCTTTATTCCATGATATTTCTCACAGTCGAATCCTTTGTATGTTCTACAATGCATTGATCTTATTTGACACAAAGGATAGTTAGTTGTATTTCAAGTATGTGCCTCCTTGGCAAGTTGGTATGGTTGGTAACCCATGTGCTAACCCTCATTCTATGAGGATATGTTTGTTGTTTGTCCTTCTCATATTTTTGCAAGGTTCGGATTCGAGGACGAATCCTTTTGAAGAAAGGGAGGATGATACAATCATGGTTAGTTTGGAGCCTATTAGGAGGGGCTTTTATATATGGATGATAGCTTGGAGCCCGAAGAAAGCAATGGAGCAACAAATGTACAAGGCCATGGGCGATCAAGATGTTATTTGGGCAATCAAGAAGGGCCCTTATGGGTTATTTCTAAAATAGTCACTTTTGGGCTATTTTTGTAATAGACTATTTGTGTAAAGGCAATACTATAAATAGTTGCCTTAGCCATTTTCATAGGGGGATTTTTGATGATTGAATTGTCTTGAATAGACTTGATATTTTAGGTTAGGATATTGATTGGGTTCAATTCCAATTATTAGCTTAGAATGAGTGATTAGGGTGGATTCCCGAGTTGCTTGTGTTATCTTCTTTGCTTAATTGATCATCGAGTTATCATCTTATGGATTCAATTTGGTTTCTCATACATTTGATTGAGTTCTCTTCTCCCTTGCTTGATTGTGGATTCAATTAGCCCTTCTTTCTTCTATTCTCATCCCTTTTTCTAATCTATCCCTCTATCTTCAATTTGTATTGTTTGTTTTTGTGTTTCCGATATCAATTTTTGATCATTTTCGATTGAGATCGTTATCACGTATTGTGCCCGTCGGGCTTCCTCATGTTTGAGCTCCAAGTCTTCTGCGTTGTTTCCATGGGCTGCTATGATGGGATGTCATGGATGCGACACCCATCGTGGTCATCTTGTCAGTCATCTGGCTCTATCATCCATCTCCACTAGCTTGTTTTGATGGGCTCTGTGATGCCCCTCGTGCCTCTGACGGGCATCGTAGAAGCTCATCAGGTCTTGCCTCTGGGCTTCAGTTCCACTGGTCCAGTCCGACGGGCCCTGTGATGTCCCATGGATGGACTGGTGCTCATCATAGCAGGGCATGGGAGATGAGTACTTGCCTTTAGTCTCCCTAGTTCATTCCAACGGCCTCTCCCATGGGACATGGTGGATCCCACGCCCATGGGGCGTGACTTTTTACCTAGAAATCTGCAACTTTTTTGCACTTTTCTCCTTTCAATACTTTTCCCTTTACATGCAACAAACGACATCAAATCCAATAAAATGTACTTAAGAACTCTCAAAATCCTTAGTTTTAAGCATTGAAAGTGTCGCGAAATCCCGACACATTAGTTACATCTAGGATTTTTCCTTGAATCAAATTTGGGGCAAGTTCTAGATGGCATATGCATACATGAATGGGTATAGCCTTACCAAAGAAGGAATCACAATACAAGAATTATCACAATAAGTTTCAAACTCAATTATGACAAATGACTTTTGACAAGATATTTCGAGTTCTTTAAACACTCATTTGTGAATTGATCAAGCCAAACCGAGAGTGTGCAAGTGATGACAAGAGAAAGCTTTCTTCAAAATTCATTTTCCCTCTTTCCTTTCATTTTCAAAAACTTCTTGCCAAGAAATTTTTTGGTGGGCCTATTTTGAGACAAGCAAAGCACAGACTTAAATTAGAAACTGAAACTTGGCATTTTCCCTTAAGAAAGTAGCCTCTCAATCTATCATAGGAAAACACCAACCCGGTTTGACACAAAAATAAAAGAAAAAGACAAATAAACAATACATTTACTCCTTGGGAGAGAACCGTGGTATTAAGAAAAACCTTGGAGTTTATTTGCTAATCTAATATTAAAAAGGCGACTACAAAATTAAGCTTCCATGAGTCTTTTGAATATAGGCCTCGGCATAAGAACTAGCGCATTTGCAAGGCATGAGTAGTGAAACAATGGGATCGTGTAAGACTAACCCGGCAACATAATCAAAATTTAAAAATATCAAGCCCGGCGAGGGCACAATTAAGCACTAATCAACAAAACTAAAATAAAGAAAATCCCGAAAAGGTCAGTATCACAATCATCCAAAAAAATGCCCAAAAAAGGCCAAATAAATTTTCTATTAAGGAAAAAAAGAATTCAAGGCCTGACAAGGGCAATAAAAATATCTCTAAACCCAACACGGAAAACCAAAAGCAATATCAAATAAACACCACCTCCCTCATAAAAAAAAGCATTGCCCTCAATGCTCTAAGCTCAAAGAAGAAAGGAAAGGGTGCAACAACTCCCTGGGAGGACTATTCCTCATCATCATCTGCTGCCTCTGCAAAGTGCAAAGTGAGTTTCGACTCTCGGAGAGCTTCTTGAAATTCAGGATTCTCATCATCAAGCAACTCTGCATCATCATCATCATAAGCAGCAAACAAGTCATCCATGGGACCATGACCATGTTGTGGCAGAGGCATGGAACTCAAATCTAGATCATCAACCAGAGCCTTCCCTTTAGCCTTATCAACATCCTTTTGGATCTCCTTCACAGCCCCCTCAATGGTAGATACCCTCAGATAGAGTTTGCTCACGCTCTTCACTACTCTCTTAATGGCCTTGTTGATAGCTTTATCAATCAAACCTGACAACTTGACAGCTAAGTCAGCTAACTGTCTATCATGACTACGTCTTGTGAACCATATTATAGAGACAACTCTTGGTCACTAGCCCTATAGGTGCAGCAGCTGCTGGAGTAGGTATTTCTGAGGCTGCTCGAGAAGGAGAGGAAGCATTTGCTTCAGTGTCAGACTCATCAACCTCAACCTCATCCGAGGGCTCCATCCTGCGCTTCTTGAACCTAGAAGCATCCCTGTCAGTTTTCTTATCAAGGTCCAATACGCCAGTGGCAGGGGTAGGGGTGTCACAACTGAAATAGGGGATGCAGGCATTTGCACAAATCTTGTGATGAACATAGGGTAAGAAAATGCATCACCACCCCTACGAGCTTTACTCTTTATCACCAGATCTGCGATCTCTCAAAAATTGATGTGCTCCCCGCCATAATTGAGGCTACAAAAATAGCCCCATCACGGGTGACCTTTTGGTTATTCTAAGAAGGTAAGAAGAGGGAGGGACAAAATAATACTAGAGGCGAGCCTCAAAGTACAGAGTTCACCTCAAAATATTTCCCCTATAGTGATCCAAATAGGAGTGTCAGGAGCAATAATAGTAGTAGCCCACGCAAGAGGTTTCTGGGCAACAGTCAACTTAGCCATTAGTGTAGACGGGGGACTCAATAAGGGTACTACAATAGATGGCATTTATAGTGGCCAGAGTGATGCAGACTTCCTGTCCCCACACAATGACTGACTCCAAATTAGGGAAGGTCTCTGCATTGCCCTTATACCCCTTAGCGTTCTGTGTTGCTTGGTAAAAGGCAAAGAACTCCCGAACTATCTCCTTATAGTAGTTTCCGGGCACCTCTTGGAATGGTTGCCACTTTTGGTTGGTTAACTATTTGGAGAAGTTGGGAAGATTATCACCGACTGCAGCCAGTTTGAAACTTTGCTCCTCGTTGTAAGGCCTTTTCTTGTCACGATAATAGACGACCTTCATACCTTCCACCCCGAAATGAATTCGCTCCTCCTCCGCAACTGGTGTATAAGGAGGTGTTGGGGCATTGTTCTTACCTTTGGAGGTTGGAGTGGAAGAGGGAGGAGTTGGTTTCCATCATGAACTTTTCCCTGCATTGCCCCTGCCAGAAATCATAGTCTGCACAATGAGATTGTGAGTACTCAAGGTAAAAAGCAAAATCTTTTTGGATTTTTGACATATGAAAAAGAGGAAAATCTAAAAGAAGTTAACTAATAAAAATGAGAGGAATGCAAAGAATAAAAAAAAAAATAGGTGACTAGTGGCTCATGCAAACCACGTGCAAAATGCACCAAGTGTTGTGCGCGTTGCACATGACTTCGCATGAGCTACCAAAAACTTGCAGTGATTTCTGCTCTGGGTGCGAAAGCTGATGCAATTTGCGCCAGCCAAAGTGCACATCGCATAACATTTTGCCCCTCAATCCAGTCAACTGGCACCATTTATCCTCAGTGTGCGGTGCCTTGTACATTTTGTACATCAAGATCTGCGTGTCGCATGCAAAATGCCCAATGAAACAGTTGGAACTTTTTCGTTCCTTGTGTTCTTGTGTGTTACACATGTGATTTGTAGAGCAAGATCTGCTTTAAGCACTTGGAACCAAGCAACAACACCAACAACTAACAATAAGGCAAAGCATGCTATGACCAAACTAAATCATCTGGATACTCAGACTTCCCAAAAATCCATCAACATAATCAAAATCAAAGAATAGGCTCAATGATTCCCTTAAGAAGGAAATCACCCCGTCTATCATTGGGAACGTCAAGCCTTCAATTAAAAATCAGAAGGTATATTCATTCAACAACAATTTCATGCCCCCCAACCAAGATCATTAGCCCAACAAGCATAATCAATTAAAATAGCACATGGGCACAATGGTAGTAGCAATTTCAGCCCCAAACATCACATTTTAAAACAAACCTCATAAAGATGACGGTTTGCCCTTAAGAGTGATGTCACCCAATTTATGATAGGGCCAAATCATGCATTACTAAGACTTTACCCAAAACACAGACTTTTTAAGGCTAAAAATTATCAGTAACAACATGCATCATCATAACTTCAAGTTCTACCAAGTTAATCCTAAGCAAAATCAATAATATAACCCAAAATTGGTGACTCAAATTTTTTGGATCTCACCCATAATTAACATGGCAAATTTAATAAGCATGCTTCATAATATGAGTTTCTGATCATCATAAAAACACATATTTAACATCGGCGAACTTACCACAAGTAAAGATTAGAGGCGGAGAATCAATAATTAAAGCTTTTGGAGACTAACAATGGAGACCCAATTTTTTGTCCTGAGAGAGATGGCAGCAACAATAGTGATGAGTGGTGGAAGAGACTTGGTGAGAGGAGAATATTGAGGGATTTTGGAGGATTTATGTGTGATTATGGAGGGTTTTTTGAAAGAATATGGAAAACAATAAGAGGGTGGCAGTTCTAATAGAAGAAAAAGAAGAAAAAAGGTCACCGGGTTTGTCTTTGGCTCGGGTCGGTCAACAAATTTTAAAACTTACCTTGCTGCACCATGATTTGTGATTCACACAAGACCTTAGGAGGCTCGTACATCACTTCACACCAGCCAATGTCGTGCCAAAACTAAGCCAAGATTACTGCTTAGTGGTGCGTTAGAGGTGCGACATGCACAATGGCATGTGCAGAATGCATAGCCCAACGCACATCACCTCTAACTTTGAAATTTTTCTCCAGTTTTCTGTTCTGGGGGGCATTAGCTCATGCAATGCGCATAATGGCATGTGTGAACCGCACGGGCTTCCGCACGTCCCCTTGTTGCCTTATTTCCCAGTTGGACATTTTTCCTCATCATGCATTCCTACAAACACAACAAAAATAATACAAGGTAACAAAAATAAATCAAAAAACACTTGGGTTGCCTCCCAATAAGCGCTTGATTTAACATCGCAGCTCGATGATATTACCTCATTCTTAAATTTTCACCACTCAATCCTAACACCTAGTGGCAATACCCATGAAATGGCCATCATTTTTCAGATTTGAAGTGGTGTACTTAAATCGAGGATTCATCTAGGTGGACAAGTGGTTCATTTGAGACTCGAGATGCTTGATTGAGGCTGAGTGTGAGCTAACCATTTGGTAAAGCATTGGCACCTCTCTCTTAAGCCCATTTACCCCACTATTTGTCATCTCCACCTTCTTCAAGACCAATGACAACATGTCTTCCATTTTTTAAAGACTGTGGTTGCCCATGGCAGGTTGATATAAGGTGTCGGACTTATTTGGAGGCACATAAGGGTTAGAACTTTGGTGATTGTACCTATCACCTTTTTTTCTCGATCCCTCTAATTACCATCTTGCTCTATTATCCTTTATCCAACCTTGATTCTCGTCCCTCAGGCGATAATACCTCGGCCAAGAACCCTCCAAAAAGTAGCAAATATTCACATCCACAATGGTAAAAACATCCTCATCACTAGCTTTAAGCTCGGGAGTGCTCATGACATTCATGCTCTTGGCATTTCCAGCCCCCATCACGTGCTTAGCCAACAAATCAACTTGCATCATCATCTTAGCCATAGTTTCATCTCTTTCCATATCATTGCAATGCATTTCATTTGTCAATGTAGTCGAGGTCACCCCTGCGGGTACATCTGCCTCTCTCGTGTGCCAAGCACGATTCATCTTGGTCATTCTTTTTGGAAGAGCTGAGGAAATTTCATATTGTTTGTCCATAAATGTACCACCCATGAGGTTGTTGGCTACAGACTTGTTCATTTAATTCAAAGCCCTATAAAAGCTTTGGAGAAGGAAATTATCTGGCAATCTGTGATTGGGGCACAATAAGAGTTTCTTTTTAAACCTCAACCATGCCTTATGTAATGGTTCGTTTTGGATTTGATGAAAATTAGTGATTTCATTCCTCAGTTGCATCATTTTTAGGGAGGGAAGAATCTCACTACAAATGCTTTGACAAGACCATTCCATGAGGTAATTGATCCTTTCGAAATCTCTTCTAACCATGTTGTTGCTTCTCCCATGAGAGAAAAAGAAAACAAGCAAAGTCAAATGGACTCTTGGGGAATATTGTGGAAGATGAAGCGCTGGCATATCTCGATGATGTTTTGGATATGCCTATTCGCATCATTATGTGCAGCCTATCAAAATAACCCCTTCATTTGTATGAGGTGGAGCATGGTACTAGTTATATGGAACACGACATTGCCCATCATGGGAGGTAGGCGGATTGCACCTACACCTCCTTGAATTTTGGGCTTAGGGGTTGTGTCTATGTATCCTTCAACACTTTTGTTGTCGCCCACTTCTCTCATGGGTTGCCTTCTCAACAATCAAAAAACAACAAAACAAAGTAAAAAGAAAACAAAACTCATAAAGTGATTTCATACGTCAATCAAAAAGGCTACTCAAACACCGTTTCCTAACAATGGCTCCATTTTTGATAACGCTCAAGTAACACTCTCCATACGGAGGTGATAGAGATTGTCAGAGCAAAATAATATTTATATTCTCGATGGAAATCGGGATTGATCCCACAGAGAATGGTAGAGTCGCCTATAAGATTGTCGTGTATCACTCACCAATAGAGTAGTCGTTCAAACAACAATAAAAATAAAAAAGGGGGAAATCAGGGAATTGGGAAATCTGTCACAATTCGCAATTCAAATTAAAGACGTAAAGTAAACACGGATTTGTATCAAGAGAGAGAACGACTAGGGATGTGATCCGATGGGATTCACACATGGGATAAGGTACTTGTTCAATTATGCTAATTCTTGTTAAACGATATGGGTAGCATTGGTTTTAGTTATATTTGTCAATCTCTCGATCGGACCAACATATTTCTGATTGTCTTTGTTCAAGAACTATGGTTTCAACAATAACCAACAAATTTAGGCTTGGGAAAGTCACACTATTTCTAGCTTAGACTCTTAAATGGGTGTTTTCCGGCTAACTGAGCTATTTCCAGCCTCAATCTAAATGGAAATCCCAAGTACCTACTAGTGAATTCTCATCCGAAATTATGAACCTCTTTCTCAAGCAAGAACACAATCAAGTAATTTCAATCAATGTTTGCAACCATTATTTTTAAAGTTAAAACATGGAGAATTCACTAGACCCATATCAATTTAGCAATTATAAGCACAATTAAACAAGACCCATACTCAAATTCAAACACCCATCATCAACACACCCCTAGACAAGGAGACTAGCCACTCATACTAAATGAAATAGAGAAGATACCAATTGGGTAGTTCAATTTCCCTTTCATTAATGGAGCTAATAACCAATATCCAAGCTCAATAATACAAAATGGTGAATCCAAGGTTGAAGATGGAAAGAATGCAATAAAACCTTCTATCTTTTCTTGGGAGAGAACTTGTTCAATACTCAAAAATATCAAAAACTGTGTAAAACTATTGAGTAAAATGCCCAAATTGGGTTTTAGAATGCTCGCAAATCATCACTTGAAAATTGACAAAAAATCCCTTAGAGAGATGTGCGACGAGGCTTGCGGCACGATGTACGATTGCATGGCTCCACTCCAGTGGACCAGTGACTTTAGCTGATGTTTGGGCTTCGTGCAAAGGGAGGTGTGACCACACCAGCTGTTGTGCGTGTCGCACGGCGACCGTACCTCTTGGAAGAATCTTCTGTTATTTGAACACCTTCACACTTCAACTACTTTTGAGCTCTTTTGGGTCCATATCCTTGTTTCTCTACTTTTGATCAAGAGTACCTACATTCATATCAATAAAGTCCATAAGAACCTCTAAATCTCATCAAAACATGGCAATAATTCATGATTAAAGGCTCAATAAGTTGGTAGATTACCAACTTATCACCAGGCGTAAGGGTGCCTATGCAGGTGCAGGTGCGATGGCTAACAAGTGCAGGCACGGTGGCGCCAAGGTGGCCTGGCAAGCGTAGGCACACTAGCTGCTGAAGCTCGGTAGACGTGCTATCATAGGCGCAGCCCAGGCGATGCCCTATCGCCATAACAGCAAGCAACAATGATGCAGCCATGCCTTAGCCAAACGTTTAACATATGGACCCTCGGGGAAGCATCTGGGGTCCCACGAGCACCAATGAGCTGATCTATTCAACTAAAAATAGCATTCTAGACTCAACGAAATTGACAAAAATTCCAACGAAGGTTCATTTTAACAATAATTGGGCCCCACGCCCAAAATTAACTATTGGCCAACCTTTTCCAAAATGAAACCCAAAGGCCAAAAACAAGTTCGGAAGCCTGAAGACCCGAACCAAAGGTCCCTCTAGCCCAAAGTTGATATTCAGGAACTAACACTGCTGATAGAATTTCCATCCAAGGCCGTATTTTTTGAAGGTTTACCAAAGTAAACCATATAAGCCAAACTGGCCTGAAAACACAGAAAAAACAAGACAAAACATAAAGAGCTCCCAGATCCTGACCAAGGGTCCCACTAGACCAAAATTTATGCTCCACAGCTAATGGAACTGTCAGAATTTGATTCTGAGAACGTTTCCAAAGAAAGTTGATCTAAGTCATAAAATTCCTAAGTTCAATTTCTAAAACAGGAAAATGGCCACAACGACCTAACAAACGGCCTGAGCACCAAACTGTCATTCCCTGCAAGTGATAAATAACCTGTAGCCGCTGTAGGAAAGCTCAAAATGCGGAAAAAACACAAAAAATAGAAAATAACCTGGAGGGTCATTATAAGAACTGAAGAATTCTCCCCCGACTGACCATCAACCAACAGACGGATAACTATGCTATGATCTACCTTGATACCTAAACCCAACTGAACCAATCATCGGAGCTCAACTACAATTCATACAACAGGGTTGGGAATGACATGGGTGAACATCGTGTGTCGAAGGAGAATTTCCCCACTATAGAATGAAACCCACCTCGATCAACTGAGCCAAGTCTAAATCAGTTGAAGGTTAATAAACTAAGGCAACCTGCCCAAGAAGACCCAAACAAAACCTAATCTCTACAAGGAATGTGGTAAGCCTATTATGAAGTCCGTACCCATCGACTAACTTCATATTCTAGGAATACCACTGCTTCTCCAAATCCTAAAAACACCCTCCATATTTATGGTTGTCTTACTAGCCTTGGCCCTCAGAAAAAAGTCCACCATGCCGCGAATACAAAGTCAACCCAACATGTAGGCAAAAGAAGAGATACTTGAAGTCCAGGGTCGCCACTTAGCTATTAAAATCTCATAATCTCTCAACTTACCACCCTTTGGCTCAAAACATCCACTCTATTGTGCCAGCACACAAACCACCAACTCTGAAAGCATTCAACATACCAAAACTTCTGGCCCACCACTGGCAGAGCCTAATCAATATGGAATCCCATGCAAATGAATAACCTCTCGGAGAACTAACTAAATCAAATCTCCAATTCTCGGAACACAAAGGCGACCATCAATCTCAAAGTACCATCAGAATCCAAGGTAGCCCTACTGGCTCAACTCATACAACCAGATCACAATTATCACGCAACTACTCATCCCCGAACTGATGCCGCTGAATCTGCCCAGACAAGATGGAATGGATCTCAACACTGGCAAGAACTCTGCTGGGATCTTGCAAGTCAAGCCTACCCAAATGGTTAGCCAAGGACTGGATGTCCAATGCCAACGGTCGCTCCAAAACTAAGAGAAAAGCTAAACTATCCATACTTACTGCCTTTCGGCTCAAGAATGCCGCAACCAAAGAGAACCTTCCATTAGCCATCTGAAGTAACCTGCTAGCCCACGACTCTGAAACCCAACTTCAAATATGGGTCATGCTTATATTGAACCCTCGAGTAGACTTATATGTCACTGATGAGCACTATAGAAACTGGAGCCAACAAGGCTCTAGATACACGGCTCGCCTAATCCAAAAATGTTATTGAGGCCTGAGTCAACCAAGGGATATAACAAGGAAACTCGCAATGGATGCAACAAGCCCCAAAGGTCTCTACTAGAAGGAAACCTAACCTCAAATTCATCTAAGGAAAATGCCACTGCACTCTATACGATCGAACAATTCATCAATACACCAAACAAAATCACACTCTCAGTCGTCACCTCAGCCGGCTACCAATAATCGACACATATATACAAAACGTCATCCCCCCTCCTTTTTCAAACAAAATAGAACCCTTTCCAAAGATACACCGGACCTGACAATCTCATTCTCAAAAGATCTTAGAGAAGTTCCTTTAGCTCCCACATCTCTACTGGCATTACTCAATAAGGCAGGAAAATAATATGTCGAGTTCCCAATTCAACCACAATGCTACAGTTCAAACTCAACCAGACTAGAAACTGAGGAAAATAACCCATAAACCAGCTAACCTCCTAAACTAATTATGTAAAGAGGGTCGACTCTAACCTTCCAAGAAAAGAAAAACCACCTGATACCTATTTGCATGCCCAACACTACTCTACTTAAGACAAAAAAAACCTTCCCATGGTACATAACAAGCAGTACCGCACCATACAAATTAAAATATTATTATCAATTACTAGATAATGGCCTAGGCAACAACCACCCAAGACTGCTAGAAATTAAGATACTCAAACCAACTCTAGAACCACAATGAAGGCCAGAATAAAGCTATCAAGAGGTACCCACGAGTCATAACCCTAGGTAGTCACCTCCTAAAGATAACACACCCCATCCACTACTAAAAAGAACCATTCTACCGATAAATCACACACATAACCACTACAAACTCAAATGGTACAACCAAATGAGAAATAGGTAGGCACATATATATACATAAAAAAAGGGGGTAGATATGCAAAGGAAACAGTACTAGCACTAGCTGATTGTAACAAAGGTTGTACTTGTAGCAACGATTTCTAGAACCTCCACATCTGCCCTAGTAAAAGGGGCATCGGGCTGGCTATGTCTATCTCTGTACTGAGTAGTCAATGTTGAAGGCTCGATCATCCCTTGTCAGGATAATCTCTCAAAAAGTGACAAATCACTCCACAACCATAATATCCCAAAAAATCTTTGCTCTGATGCACGGTGCTTGTCGACTTGGGATGGATACCTGAACTGCCTGGCTGGAAGCCACCTCCAACCATCTAGGGACCACCCATACTACACTGCACAACACATCTCACCATCTGGGGACTACCCCTACTACCCTGCACACCATCTCTATCTGGTGGCACCGGAGCCCTAGGAGATAAAGCATGCTGACTCTACTAACTAGAAGGCGTAATTGTGGGGCAATCCCTAGCAAAGTACCTACACTCACCAAACTGGAAACAACCTCTACCAGATGAAGTTTGATAGAAAGATCTTCCTAAGCCTGCCTGGCCACCGTGGCCTACATACCCTGAATGCAAACCTTGAAAAACTTGACCTGCACCATGTCTACTCTGCTCAACATGCTCTGTACAACCACCCTCTGAACCCAGTGAAGCCAAAGAAACTTTCTGCTAGACAAAAAATAATGAAACCAATCTCTACTAGAGAATCCCCTACCTCCAGACGATGAACCATAAATATTGCCTTGATAGCGATGCCTCTTACCACTACCTCTATATGCCTCATGACATAACCCCTCTATAGCCCAAGAATGATCAACTACCTGAAGAAAGGTAGTCCCAACTGTCACCAAGTGCTCTTTCACCAAACGAAGTAGTTAAATCAATCGTCCAACAAAACCCTGAACTCTCCCAAACTCTATAGGCACAGTCCTAGAAGTGCACCTAATCACCTTGTGAAACCTTACCTCATACTCCAAAACTGACATACAACCCTGCTGAAGACCTACAACCTTAAATCTAGTCATAGCACCGCTTGAAGAACCGGTTACTTCCCCTACCTATAATACTCCCTCTTGAAGAGTCAGAGTCCTAGTGATGGTGTCCTAAAGAACTTGGGTAGCCATAAATCCTACCAGATGTTGGGCTAGCCCCAAACCCCCTAGCTAATGCGGTATACTCTCACTCTAAAATCTTGGCACTAAAGAAAGCACTGAAGCAAAAGCGCAGAAGCCTCATCATCACACGCTGTCGTACTCGTCCTAGGCATCTGAGAAGGAATAGAACAATGCTGTTTAGAAGTTGATAGAGGAGCCAATAATAGGGAACTTGTCCTAAAAATGCCCTGTAGCCTCCCAGAGATAGGATATGGATGTCATCGTACTGATTCGCGAGACTCTACTTAGACACTTGCTCTTATACCAACAACACTGGTGAACTTAGAGCTCTAATACCAACATGTCATAATCTGATTTCTTAGGTTATGACAACACCTACACCCCCCAGTAGGTGAACCAATCCCCGTAGCCTAAAATGGTTAGTAATTGGATACTACTTAAGCAAGCACACACGATAAGCAGAAATAAGCAGAAGCAGATAAATAAAGCAATGCGAAAGGAGATCAACCAATATATACATGAAAAGGAACTACACCATCCCATGACCTAGTATCGATAGTATATGAGCCTCTAATAAAATACAGAGTACTAGAGAGAACAAAATAGAATGTACAACAGTCCCTGAATAATAAAAGAGAGTAACAATGTCAAAAGAGGAGATGTGTTCAAGCCCAGATCGGCCCCAGCTCACCCTAGTCTTCAATATCAAAAAGTTGCATGAGTATCCATGCAGTCAGCAGCGATAGCTCACACTAGGATCTGCACTAGGAAGATACAAAAGTGTAGTATGAGCACCAATTTCAAAGCAACAGATACATAGTAGGCATCATAGGCCGACTAAGTGCATATAAGATATAAAAGCAATATATAGAAGACAATGAAGAAAACAGTCATAGAAACAAACAAAGGAGAGCACGTGGAACTAGCAGGGATACAAGACAAAGAGAATACAAGAATACTATGCTAGCCACAAAATATATATATCACAGTGCGCCGGTGAAAGAAAGGAGAATGCACCTGGATCCTTGACACAACAATATATAAAGATAGAGTTTAAGAAGAATGGCGGTATACCGGTAACCTCAAATGAAATGGAAGGAAAGAAAGGCAAGTAAACGTATATGCTTGAAACAATACTATTAATGAAATCATGTCAATAACATAACTCTAAAGATAAGAATAATCAGAAAGCAACCTCACAAGTACAACCCTAGGATAGAATAAGCTACACCACCAAAGCTCGTAAGGCCATTAACCAGTGCCACAATAAGATAGAATCCACTAATCCACCAATGACCGAAAAGCCTCTAAAAATTACTAAAATAAGATAGCATAAGATAATCTACCTACAGTCACAGCGGGTGCCCATACACTCGAGGAACACATACAAGTTAAAATAAACACTCCGACATCCTATACTACCAGAGCATACACTGAGCAAACAACAAACAAGGGTGGATCTGAACACACTATGAATGATATGATGAAAAAAAGTGTGACAGTAGTACTGTATATACCTCTTCCATCGCCTATAAGAAGGACGCACCCGTATACCTCAACTACACTATATACCCCTCGTTCAGCACTCGCAGCATGTAGCCCCTGGTTTGGATTGGCAAGGTTCATGGAGGTCTCATAGACCACATACTAAATCGTGAAATTTGAAATATAATTGCCCCAAGTGTATCCATGTCTAAACCAGTGATCAAAATCTTGAAGTAAGTGTCTGGAGTCTATTTGGGTCTAAATCCATCGTAAAATATGCCTAGCATTATGTCTTAGTCGAGTCTAGTATCAGTGTGAAAACCAATAATCAAATCATCTGTTGATCTCGTTTATCTCAAGAAAATCTATAAAACCAATTTCAAATCTATTTAGAATCTTTTATACTGCAAACGGGCCCTCGGACCATGTAAAGTTTAGAAAAATGGTGATAGTTAGGCCCGTAGCATAAATCATAGTAAATAATGCAGAAAATTCTTTATATGATATGATATTCCCAAACACAATCAATAGCCCAACGACTCATAATCAACCTATCGGCCTTGCACAGGCTCAATCTACTCTACCACATAGTTAACCAGCCTAGAATCAAAGCTCGATGTTTGGGACTCGTGGAAATTCCCAAATATCCCATCATCCATGGTCCAAAGGAATATACAAAGTCCACATGGGGTAATAAGTGTAATACTACAACACTAGATCAAATACTACAACCAATGTAATAAAATAAGACGGATGGATAAAACAGACAAGGTCTGGGGTGTCAACCTAGAATACCCAACCTAAGGATACTAATTAATACAATTATAGCCTATATATGCAAAGTCTAAGGTAGGGAAAACTGTAACCTACTTATCATCCAATGACAAGCTTTTAGAATGGCATCGTTTAAGCCTGAACTGCTTCGAGAAGCCTCTAATTACAAACAAACTATTAACAACATATTTTATGCATCAACATAAAACTAATGGTACCCATAATGCTAAAAGTTTAGTCAGGTCAAAATCTAGATCCAAAGCGGGCTGATGTGACTCGTAACCTAAAACTAGAAACAAAAATCACCACGAGGTTCCCAACCTCGCCAGGAACACATGCTCCAAAAATGAGCATAAATTGAGAAGGAAAAGGGGTAAAACAGCCCCTACAACTCAATAATCAAAAGAGGAAAATTAAATGGAATTTGGCAAAAAGGAAGGATGGGAACTTACAATTTATGATGGAGAATCGTTCACGGGCAAGGAAATAATCACCCTTACACTTTAAGAAGAACCCACTGTGGATTTTGGGCTTAGATCCCTAATAAATTATGGAAATATGGATGAAATGCAGGAGAAATAAAGGAGAGAATATATATACTGCCAGGGATTTCTTAATCACTATCGCGAGAAAAACCCTCGAGATCACGATGATCAAGCTGGGTTTCTTCATCGCAATTGTGAGAAAACCCTTCAAGATCACGATGACCAAGCTGGGTTTCTTTATTGCTATCACGAGAAAACCCTTCGAGATCATGAGTGGCCAAAAATTCAAACCTTCGAGATTGCAATGGTCTTCTTCGAGATCACGATGCAAAAGTTTCAGCCATACCAGCAACTAAAAACCAGCAGTTCACCAAGGCTAAAATTTCACCGAATGGACCCTCTGGATCAATTCGGAGTCCCGTGAATGGAAACAAACTATGCTACTTAACTTAAAATGGAATTATGGACTCAACAGAATTGATTAAATTCCAAACGAAGGTCAATTTAATTAAAAGTAGGCCCCACGCCCAAAAACTAACCTTTAGCTAAAATGGAACCCAATACCTCAAAACGAGTCTGGAAGCCTCGGGACCCGAACAAAAGGTCCCTCTATCCTAAAGTTAACATTCCAGAGCTAACAACACTAATAGAATTTCCATCTGAGGCCATCTTCACCAGATGTTGACCAAAGTCAACCTTACAAGCCTAACTGGCTAGAAAATACAAAAAGAGAGATGATTCAAAACTGAAAGCTCCTAGACCTTAGCCAAGGGTCCAACTAGACCAAAGTACACACTACGAACCAAATGGAACTGTTAAAATTTGATTTCGAGTGTGATTGCTAAGAATGTTGACTAAAGTTAATAATTTCCTAAGTTGAAGCTCTAAAATAGGGTAATAGTAATAACGAACTAATGAACAGCCCAGGCACCAAACTATTGGTCCCAGCAAGCCATAAATGACTTGGGACAGCTATAAGAAAGCTCTAACAGTGCAAATAAGGCAAAAATGTGAATATGACCGGAAAGGTCATTACAGCCCCAACCTACCCAAACGCTATAAATAGAAAAAAGGCAAACCTCTGAGACTCTAGAAACCCCTAAAAGGGAATTAGTCCACCAATCCACTGAAACTCAACTATGCTACTCGAAGTGCCTGTCTGGTCGTTCTCAGTACTTGCAGGCATAAATGCAGCACCCCTAGGCAATAGAGCATCAATATGAAATAATGTACTGAGCATATAAGACAAATTAAAAACTTAAACTGAAGTCTAAGGACTGAACAAAAAGGGCAGAAGTAAATAGAAGTAAAACACCTTGCCTTCCTATAATAAAATAACATTTAAATGACATAGCAAACAATAACCTTACCTAGACCCCATAAGTTCGGTAGGTACAAATAGCACACAATCACTATGAGTCCTAACAAGCACAAATAGTCATTAAATATCCATACTAGTCCTCTTACCTAGACCCAGTGATGATCTGATCTGAATTGTCTGAATGTATATGTGTCATGAATTAGTACAACTTGTAAGCTTGGTGGTATAATATAGGTATTGCCCGTAAGTATAGCCTGCCCATCCCATAAGTACAATGTGTTTGCCTCATAGGTTGGGTAATATAATGTAATTATTTCCCCATAGGTACAACTTGACCACCCTATAAGTATGGTTTGACCAGCCTGTAGGTACGGTCTACCCAGTATGAAGGCTTGGTATAATAAACAGCCAGTAGGCTCAAAAACACTGTAGTGTCAGTGTCTGCTAAGGCCAAAACAATCTCATAGGAAATAGCCAGATGATAAAAATAACACAATAATAGCAAGTAACCACAGGTGAGCTCAATATAATCATAACATGCTTTTCTAGACCACTAAGTAAGGAATAGAGTTGTCACTCCCCAAGGCTACCCTCTAGACAAGCTAACCCATGGTCTGACATATCTAGACAATTTCAATTAAAAACATATACCATGCAGAAGCTGAAAATAGTTTAATATCTGAAGTGGGAAAGAGCCCAAAACATGTCTAAATATAAAATATCTATAAGAATATAATGTATCTGAAAATAACACTAACTACTCAATAGCTAAATCTAATCTATGTCTGAAAGCCTCTAACTGATATGAGATGCTGGGACATACCCCCAACTAACTCTAACAATCTAAAAACTGAAATAATAAGACTAAAAGGTAAATCATATCTATCTCCCTCGTACTATGAGGACTCACCACTGAAGCTGTTGAGTAGGACTGGGAGTCGATCTAAGAGCAATCTGGATGTTGGGCGCTTGAACCTATATCATGAGATGATGTTGCACAAAAGTATACGTTAGTACTTTGAATGTACTGAGCATTTAGGATATGGGTAAGCTGACAACATAATAACTTAACATGGAAATATATATATATATACTGAAGCATAAACTGAAAGCTAAGCTGGATACAATGACCAAGTACTAACATGAATATAATATGCTGAACTGAATACTGAAACAGATACTGAGTACATGGTCAATGCAATATGAATTTGAATACTGAGTACATACCCCAAGATGAGCCAACTATGGGGCCAACCTGTAACCCTCGATGGGAGGGTGTTCATACCATGCCAAGGGTATGAACAAACCTGACGTGGATCCACTAACTAATGTCTACAAGGGACAGAGGTTTGCAGCTTAATCTTACAGCTGACCCCTCTTTATACCTATGGTGGCGCCGTAGTTCTGAGATTGCGGGACTTCTACTAAAGGCCTTAGCCTAACCTGACATATAAGCCTTCATCCCTTCATCCACTCAGTACTAAGTCTACTCCCAACAAAAATATAAGCAATGAAATGCAAGCTGAAACACTGGATAGCTCAATGCTGAAAATTATCTGAGAATGCACATGTATATATATTGAAGTTGATGGCATTCTAGTTTTGAAATATAATTATCTGAATTATTTGCCTAGCAAGTATAATTTATGAATACTGAAATTAAGAGAAGCTAGGGTTACTGAGTTCTATACATATGACTATGCTGATTCTTCAAGAAATATGAATTAAATATTATTTAAACAATAACATCGAAATTGAATGGAATCACTAAGATTTAGGAACCCTGGCTCTGAATCATCCATGGAGAACTGAAGAACTAACTAAATTCTAGGGACCTAATGGGTGAAAGGAACCCACTAGTGAACTCCCACTTACCTGGGGAAGAATTTATGGAGAAATCTCTTGGGTTTTGGGGCTAAGCTTGAAGGAACCTTCTGCTTGTTCCTGAGAGAAATGGTCTCCTCTTTTCTCCTTTTCTTTCTAAGTATCTGATGTTTTTAGGAGAATAGGTGATTTAGGTAGTTTTTGGCTAATTAATTAGGCTTAGAATAACCAAAATGACATAGCATAAGCCTTAAAAGAAGTAGAAAAAGTCCAGAATACCCCTGGGAAATTAAAAAAACTCTGCTGAAAATTGTGACTTAAGGATCACGGCTTGGTTGATGGACCGTAGTCCTGGATGACAGACCATCAACTGAGTCGTGGTCCTATCTAGGGATCTTGGGGGTTCTATAATCTGAGGGAACCATGACTCCACAGGACAGACCATGGTTCAGAATGATGGTTCTTCATGTGGCTCATGGTCCTGGGACGTGGACTGAGGGTCCTCTAAGGTTCTGGTTCCACGAGTCCACAGAGCAGACCATGGTCCCGAAAGACGATTCATCGTGTGACTCATGGTTACTTAGCCCTGGACTGATAGTCCCCTAATTAAGGGAAACCACGAGTGACAAGATGAACCATGGTTCTAAACTACAGTCCGTGGTCTGACTCGTGGTTCCTAGACCATGAACTGGGGGTCCTATGGAAATTGGAACTATGGTCGAGACGATGGACCATCGTTCAAAACTACGGTCCATAATCTTAATCGTGGTTCCTGGAAAATTGAATTTTTCTAAAATTTTCCTGCTGAGTACAGTCCAGTAGTTGGTTCAGATCCTGGGATGTTACGATCTCCCTCTAGGGATCATTCATCCTCAATTGAAGACTAAACAAGCTGAGTTTGGTGGGAAAGGGCTGCAATCCCTACCAACTGAGTACAATAAATTGATATCTAATTTTACTGAGTTCCATGGATATGAAAATTTGCTAAAATGCAAGAATAGCTGAGGGAACATGATATGGGGACTGAAATACATAGGAGTAAACTGAGGAACTAGAGAGGAACTATTACCTCAAGTTGAAACTGAGTCGAAAGGGAAGAAGTGGGGGTACTTGGCCATCATGGCTACTTCTGCTTCCCAAGAAGCTCCATCGACTGACCAATTCCTCCACAAAAGCTTCACCGAAGAGACTTCCTTATTTCTCAACCTACCAACCTGACGGTCAAGAATCTCAACTGGAACCTCCTCATAGGTGAGGCTACCCTTCATGGCCACAGTATCTAAAGGAATAATAGAAGCCGGGTCACCAACACAATTCTTTAACAATGAAATGTGAAAGATTGGATGAACCGCTGCAAGTTCTACTGGCAACTCTAACTCATAAGACACACTACCAATCCTTTTCAAGATTCTGTAAGGACCTACATACCTGAGCTTCCCTTTCTTGCCAAATCTCATCACTCTCATCATGGGTGACATTTTCAAGAAGACCCAATCATTGATCTCAAACTCTAAGTCCCTCCTCCTAACATATGTATAAGACTTCTGACGACTCTGAGCTATCTTAAGTCTATCCTTGATGAGTTGAACTTTCACCATATCCTTATGAACCGATTGTGGCCCAACTTAGGCTTCTTCTTCTACTTCAAACCAACTAACTGGTGACCTGTATCTATGCCCATAAAGTGCCTTATAAGGGGCCATCTGAATACTGGAGTGGAAACTGTTGTTATAAGTGAACTCTATGAGAGGTAGGTGATCATCCAAACTACCCTTGAAATCAATCACGCAAGCTCTCAACATATCCTCTAAGGTATGAATGGTATGCTTCGCCTGACCATCCATCTATGAATGAAATGTTGTACAGAGATTCACCTAAGTACCAAGACCTTTCTGAAATGATCTCTAGAAATGAGATGTAAACTGAGGACCCCTATCTGAGATTATAGACAAAGGAACCCCATGCATCCAGACTATGTCATTGATGTAGAGTTTGGCATAGTCCTCTTCTGAATTTGTAGTCTTGACATCTAAGAAGTGAGTTGACTTAGTGACTCTATCCACTATCACCCAAATGGAGTCGTGCTGTCTGCGAGTATGAGGTAAACTCATAATGAAGTCCATGTTAATCACCTCCCACTTCAAAGTAGGAACGCTAATATCCTGAGTCACACCTCCTGGTTTCTGATGTTTTACTTTCACTTTCTGACAGTTAGGACTTAGCCACAAAATCTGTAATATCCCTCTTCATGTCGTTCAGCCAATAGACTTCTCATAGATCATAGTATATCTTAGTGGCACCAGGATAAATAGAATATCTGGAATTATGGTCTTCTGTAAGGATCTGCTGCCTCAACTCACCCACATTCAGTATGCATAAATGACCCTTGTAGCGAAGTACGCCATCTCCCCCTTGGGAGAAAACCTCTACTCTCTACTGATGAACTGCACCTTTAAACTGAAGCAATATGGGATCACTGTCTTATTTCTCTTTAACCTCCACTGCGAATGAAGATTCTGACCCATTCTGGACTATCACACCATCATCTGTCATGTCCATGAGGCAAACTCCTAAGCAAGCAAGCCTATGAAAATCCCTAGCTAATTCTTTGCTCTCTTCCTCAACATATGACACACTACCCATAGACAGTATGCTGAGGGCATCAGCTACTACATTGGCCTTACCTGGATGGTAGAGCACATTCATATCATAGTCTTTGAGGAACTCAAGCCACCTTCTCATACGAAGATTCAAATCTTTCTGGGTGAACACATACTGGAGGCTCTTATGATCTGTGAACACATCAACATGAACACCATACAAGTAATGTCTCAAAATCTTTAGGGCAAACACAATAGCTGCAATCTCGAGGTCATGAGTCGGGTAGTTCTTCTCATGAACCTTAAGCTATCTGGAAGCATAAGCTATGACCTTACCCTGCTGCATCAAAACACAACCCAGACTGACCCTGGATGCATCATTATAAACCACATAATCGTCTGAACCCTCTGGTAGAGTCAAAATGGGAGTTGTAGTCCACCTGGTCTTCAGTTCTAAGAAGCTCTTCTCACACTCATCTGAACACTGAAACTTGACCTTTTTCTGAGTCAAATTGGTCAATGAGGCAGCTATGGATGAAAATCCTTTAACAAACCTCCTGTAAAAACCAACCAAATGAAAGAAACTCTTGATGTTTGTTGGAGAAGTGGGTCTGGGTCAGTCATTTACTACCTCAATCTTCTGAGAATCAACTCGGATGCCTTCACTAGAGTAATACCCCAAAGTTCGATCCAGCTTTCAAACATAGAAAATTTGAGAATTTTGAACTTTCTAGGAATTATGGGTCCAAACCACGGACCATGGTTTGAACTATGGACCATGGAATGGAGTCATGGTTCATCCTTGCTGATACAGTCTCTGGTTTGAGAACCACGAGTTGGTTCTACAGACCGTGGTTCAAACCATGGACCATCCTGTCCACTCATGGATTCAGATCGAAGGGCTGACTTTATCCTTCAGAAATCATAAGTTTGTCTACGGACCGTAGTTTGAACTACAGTCCATCCTGTTAACCTGTAGAACTTCTTATGCATCTTGAATGCTGAGCCTTGAACCACGACTGAGTCTATGCACCATATTTCATTATACGGCCCATACTGTTGACTTGTAGAATGTCTTCTACAGGCTAACTCCTTGGCCAGGAACCATGAGCCATGGTTTAGTCTATGACTCATGGAATCCATCCGTGATTCTTGAAGCCGACCCTTTTTCTGGCTTTTTCCTAATTAATTCATAGGGGTCTTTTTGTAACTACCCACCCTTTTAAATCATAAGTGAGGTCATTTTGGCCACTTTTAGTAGGGTATCATCCTTAATTAGCCTAAGTCCTTCCTTATTCCTCATTCATCTCCCAAAAGAGGAAAGAACTTCTCCAAGCTCCAAGTTCAAGCTCCATAACATGGAATTCAATTCCAAGTCTCCATTCTTCTCACCCAAGGTTTAGAAAGCTTCAATAAAGGTATGTGGGTATTCAATAAGGGGATTCTTTCACCCTTATGCCTAAAACCCCAATTTTTCTAAATTGAATTTATGAATTTCAAGTTAGGGTTCTTACCCAATTCTCATGGGCTTTCCTATTAAGTATTTTATCATGATTCTTCAATAAATTCTAAGTTCAATTTCATGATTTATGTGGGTTTTGCAACTTATTATTTACCTTATGATTTGAAGGCTAATTCAAGCTAAAATTTGCATACATGGCTTGATTTAAGGAAAATTGCATGCATTGATATTATGATCTTAAGTATTTTTGAAATTGCATGCCAAATTCTTCAAGTTATGAATTTAGAAAGATAAGTGAATTATGGCTATACTAAGCTTTAAGACTTATGATTTGAATTTGTATGACATTAGATACGTCCTTATGCTTTTCAAAGAGATTTGACATCAGATATGTCACAAGTATATATGAGCTATATGTATGCATATTTTTGGGAGAAGTATTTAGCACCGAGCAAGGAGGGTTCGATTACCTAATTTTAAAACTACGTTCAACCGTAGGTGAAGAGGGTCTTCGTTAGTTGAGAGTGTCTCCTCATGAAGATGGATCCTCGTTAGTTGAGAGTGTCCTTTATGAAAGTGGATCCATGCTATGATATGAATAGTACCCTGTTCCTTGGTAGGGTTCGGGGTAGCTTTGCCAACTAGAGTTATGTAGTTGGATTCCATGTAGTTCACATGGTCTATTGTCGATTATAAGAAACTCTCATATGAATATTTTAAGTTTTATGATTTGATATCTTTTACCTTATGCTTAAAAATATGATTTTCTTATGACTTTTATTTTATATATGATCTCATCTTAACTATGCTTTTAACATGTTTTGATTTCATTTATGCACATCTCTCATATTCAGTACGTCCTATAGTACTGACGCATATCTTGCGCTGTATTCTTTGATGATGTAGATTCAGGTCCCACTCCTCAGGATCGTGGCTAGACATCAGCAGAGATCTAGTTTCCATTGGTGAGTCCTCATTATCCGAGGGCTAGTGTTAGACCTATCTCTTTATGTTGTTTCCATCAGATTTCTGAGTTAGTTGGGTCTTGTCCCATCAAATCTTATGTTAGACCTTGAGGCTTCAGACATAGCTAGTTATATTATGGATTGGTATTTCGTAGACTTTATCCCATTTCGGTTTATGGATTTCTATCTCTATTATGTATGCTTCTGCTATGTTTTCTGTATTGAATAACTGAGTATGGTATGACCAAGGGTTTACTTAGGACACTCATGGTCTCGGGTCCCATGTTATGCCTAGAGGGTATCTTCGAGGCATAACAAACTTGGTATTAGAGATACAGGTTCAAGAACCCTAGGGTGTTTGAAGACGTATCAAGTAGAGTCTCTTTCATGTGTGTGAAGTCCTCCACACTTATGAGAGGGGATCTATGAGATGGCTTAGGAAAAGTTCACTTCTTTAATGATCAGTATCGTGAAATAGATTTGAACTCTATTACTCCTCTTATCCATTCTTGTTACATTTTAGATTATGCCTCCTCGGCATGCTATGCCTCATCAGGCCAATGCTCAAAATGCTAACCCTTCAATTCTAGACCCTGAGGTCACCAATGCGGAGTTCAAAAATGCCATCCATATGCTAGCTCAGACTATGGCCACCCAAGTAAATTAGCAGGCTCCTATCCCCGTCCACCCTCAAGGTGGAGTAGTGGCCCGAGTTTGAGATTTTGTTCGCATTAACCCACCTAAGTTCTGGGGTTCAAAAGTGGGTGAGGACCTACAAAATTTCTTAGATTAGGTAATGAAGATCTTTGGGGTGATGCAAGGGGTGGTGTTGATTGTATTAAGCTAACTTCCCATCAACTCAAGGACGTGACTCATATTTGGTTCATATAATGGAAAGATGCTAGGGCTAGGGATGTGGTTCCTATGACTTGGGAATGCTTTGAAAAGGCTTTTCTTGGTCGGTTCTTCCCAAGGGAGTTGAGGCAAGCTAACATCAAAGAATTTGTGAATTTGAAGGAAGGCTCTATATCAGTTCAGGAGTACGGGTTGAAGTTCAACCAACATTCTAGATATGCTCCTTCCATAGTGGATGACTCATGGGATGAGATGAGTAAGTATGTTTATGGAGTGTCAGATTCAGTGAAGAAGGTGTGTAGGTCCACGAAGCTTTTGGGTGACATGAATATTTCCTGACTTATGACTCATGCCCAACAGATCAAGAGAGACAAAATAAGGGAGAAGGCAAGGAAGAACAAGAGGGTTAGGTCGGAGAGCTTAGGTTTTAGCCATCAGAAGCTCGGGGGTGGACATCGCTCTTTATTTCAGAAGAAATCATCAGGCCCCATTCACTCTTCACCTAGTGCTCCTACCCAGGCCTCCAGGCCTCATCATGATCAGACAGGTAGAGGAGATGGTTCCTATTCGTAGGGAAGTGTTGCAAAGGGTGCTCCTTACCTTTCTTGCAACAAGTGTGATAGAAGTCATCATGGGGAGTGTTTAGCTGGTTCAGGTGGATGATTTGGATGTGATCAAGTTGGACACAAGATTAGGGATTGCCCTTCATCTAAAAATGGACAGAGAGGTAGTAGGACTCAGCCTTCCCCAGCGGCATCAGGAGGTTCATCAGCCCCACAGGGCACTGCTTCTAGTTCTGGTGGTCAGCGCCAGAATCGCCTTTATGTTATGTCCTTGCGCCAGGACCAGGAGTGTTCACCGGATGTTGTTACTGGCATGTTGAGAGTCTTCTTTTTCGATGTGTATGCCTTATTAGACCCCGGTGCATCCTTATCTTTTATGACCTCTTATGTTGCTTGCAAGTTTGAGATTAGTCCGGATCATCTTTTAGAACCCTTTTGTTTTTCTACTCCTGTTGGTGAGTCAGTCCTAGCTAAAAGAATCTACCAAAATTGCCCTATCTCATTCCTCCATAGAGTCACTTTAGCAGATCTAGTAGAGTTGGACATGACTGATTTTGATGTTTTTCTTGGTATGGCTTGGTTGTATGCTTATGCTTCGGTTAATTGTCGTACTCGAGTTATTAGTTTCAAATTTCCAAATGAACCTATCTTAGAGTGGCAAAGTAGTCCTCAATCCTCAAAGGGTCATTTCATATCTTATCTTAAGGCTAAGAGGATGATTTCTAAGGGTTATGTTTATCATATAGTTTGATTTATGGACACGGAGTCCGAGACCCTATCTCTCCAGTCAGTTCCTGTTGTGAATGAATTTCTAGAAGTGTTCCCGCTAATTTTCTCGGAGTCCCTCCCGAGCGGGAGATTGACATTGGGCTCTTCTCCCAGATACGAATCCTATCTCTATTCATCCATCTACAATGGCTTCTATGAAGCTTAAGAAATTGAAAGATCAGTTTAAAGACCTCTTTGATAAGGGTTTTATTAGATCCAACATCTCTCCATGGGGTGATCTAGTCATATTCATGCGAAAGAAAGATAGTTCCCTCAAAATGTGTATCGAATGCCATCAGCTGAGCAAGGTCACAATCAAGAATAAGTATCCCATTCCTAGGATTGATGACTTGTTTGATCAGCTTCAGGGTGTTAATTTCTTCTCCAAGATCGACCTTAGATCTGGTTATCATCAGCTTTGTGTTAGATAGTGTGATATTACAAAGACAGCCTTCAGAACTCGGTATGGTCATTATGAATTTGTTATGATGTCTTTTGGTCTAACGAATGCTCTCGCAGCTTTTATGGATTTGATGAACCATGTGTTCAAGCAGTATTTGGATATGTTTGTGATTATTTTCATTGATGATGTTCTTATCTATTCCCGAAGTGAGGAGGAGCATGCGATCCATTTGAGAGTCATGTTACAAACTCTCAAGGATCAAAAGTTATTTGCTAAGTTTAGCAAGTGTGAGTTTTGGATGCAGTCTGTTGCTTTCCTGGGTCATATTATGACTAGAGATGGTATTCGAGTTGATTCTCAAAAGATTGAAGTAGTAAAAAACTGACCTTAACCCACTTCCCCATATGATATTAGGAGCTTTTTGGGTTTGGATGGTTACTATAGGAGATTTATGGAAGGGTTTTCTTCCATTGCTGTCCTATTGACTCGGTTGACTCAGAAAAAGGTTAAATTTCAATGGTCTAATCTATGTGAGAAGAACTTTCAGGAATTGAAGACTAGGTTGACCACCGCTCTTGTGTTGACTCTACCCGAGTGCCTAGATGACTTTGTTTGTGTATTGTGATGCTTCTAGGCATGGTTTGGGTTGTGTGTTGATGCAGCATGGTAAGGTGACTTCAGATGCTTCAAGACAGCTTAATACTCATGAGAAGAACTACCCTACCTATGATCTTGAGTTGGAGGCCATGGTTTTTGCTTTGACAATTTGGAGACACTACTTGTATAGTGTTCATGTGGATGTATTCACCGATCATAAGAGTCTTCAGTATGTGTTCATTCAAAAGGAATTGAATCTTAGTCAAAGGAGATGGCTTGAGCTTCTTAAGGATTATGATATGAGTGTGCTTTACCATTTAGGTAAGGCCAATGTCATGGCGGATGCACTTAGTAGATTGTCCATGGGTAGTGTGTCTTTAGTTGAAGACAAAAAGAAGGAATTGGTTAAGGAGGTTCATAGGCTTACTCGGTTGGGAGTCCGCCTTATAGACACGACAGAAGGTGGTGTTATTGTTCAGAATGGTTTCGAATCATCTTTGATAGCTGAAGTGAAAGCAAAGCAAGATAGTGACTCCATTTTGTTGCAGCTAAAGGGTGCAGTCCATCAGAAAAGGGTTGAGGTTTTCTCCGAAGGGGAAGATAGTGTGCTTTGTTATCAGGGTTGATTGTGTGTGCCAAATATAGATAGGTTGACACATCATATTTTTTGACTGAGGCTCATAGTTCTAGATATTCTACTAACCCTGGTGCCACTAAGATGTATCTCAATCTACGGAAGTCTATTGGTGGAATGGTATTAAAAGGGACATAGCCGGTTTTGTGGCTAAGTGTCCAACTGTCAGCAAGTGAAGGTAGAGCATCAGTGACTGGGTGTCATGACTCAGGATATTGACCTTCCTACATGGAAGTGGGAAGCGATCAATATGGACTTCATTACAGGTTTGCCTCGTACTCGAAGGCAACACGATTCTATTTGGGTGATTATCGACAGGATAACCAAATCAGCCCACTTCTTGGCTGTCAAGACTACGGATTCAGTGAATGATTAGCCAGACTCTACATCCGTGAGATAGTATGTTTGCATGGTTTTCCAATATCCATCATTTCAGATAACGGTACTCAGTTTACATTCTAGCTTTGAAAGTCTTTTCAGAAAGGTCTTGGTACTCAAGTTAAGCTTAGTACAACTTTTCACCCTCAGACAGATGGCTAGGCAGATCATACTATTCAGACTTTGGAGAGCTTGTGTGATTGATTTCAAGGGTAGTTAGGATGATCACTTACCTCTTATTTAGTTTGCCTACAACAACAACTTTCATTCAAGCATCCAGACGGCCTCTTATGAGGCACTTTATGGGCGGAGGTGTTGGTCTCCTATTGGTTTGTTTGAGGTAGGTGAAGCAGCTTTGATTGGTCTTGATTTGTTTAATGAGACTATGTAGAAGGTTCAACTCATTAGGGAGAGGTTTAAGACCGCTCAGAGTCAACAACAATCATATGCGGATGTGAGAATGAGAGAGTTGGAGTTTGAGGTTGATGATTGGGTATTTCTGAAGGTGTCACCCATGAAGGGTGTGACGAGATTTGGTAAGAAAGGGAAGCTTAGTACTTTCTATGTAGGTCCTTATCATATTTTAAGGAGGGTTGGTAGTGTTTCTTATGAGTTGGATTTGCCAACAGATTTAGAAGCGGTTCATCCGGTCTTCCATGTTTCTATGTTGAAAAAGTGTGTTGGTGATCTGACCTTGATTGTTCCTTTGGAAGATGTGAGTGTGAATGATAACCTTACTTATGAGGAAGTTCTCATGGAGATTTTTGATCATCAGATTCAGAGGTTGAGAAACAAAGAAGTCACTTCGGTGAAGGTCCCTTAGAGAAATCAGCTAGTTAAGAGAGTTACTTGGGAAGCAGAAGTAGCCATGAAAGCCAAGTACCCTCATCTCTTTCCTTCCGATTAAGTTTGAGCTTAAGGTAATAGTTTCCACCTTAGTTTGTCCCTCCTATCCTAGTCCATCAGTTTCTCCCATGATCCTAGCATGCATTCATGCTTTCCGAAGTTAATTTTATCATGTTTTAAGTTGAAAAGATTGGTTTTCATGTTTATCCTTGAGTTTCCATGTTTTGTTGCTTGGTTGGGTTGTTTCCTCTCCAGTTTTCCTTGCTTAGTATTCATTCGAGGACGAATGATCCCAAAAGGGAGATATTGTAACACCCTGGAGTTTAATCCAGCTTTCAAACTTAGAAAATTTGAGAATTTTGAACTTTCCAAGAATTACGGGTCCAAACCACGGACCGTGGTTTGAACCATGGACCATGGAATGGAGTCGTTTCCACCATCACATCATACTCCTCAATATCGTTTCCATCAAAATTCATAATCACAGCTGCAAGTGCTTCAACACCAAGCCTCTCCTCAACATGCACAATTAGCTAATCCTCATCAATCACATCAATAATAGAAACCACGCGCATGCCATCATGATGCTTTATAGACTGGAAGACATTGAAAGTAACTACCTCATCATTCAATTTGAACTTCATCTGCCCGGTTTCAAAGTCAACTAACGTGCATCTGAAGCCAAAGAAAGGTCATCCCAAGAGGATGGGAACCTCAAATTCAACCTCACAGTCAAGGATCACAAAGTTTGCAGTGAAGATAAAAGTATCAACCTTCACAAGTACATCATAGAGAATTCCTACAGGCCTTTTCACTGTGCGATCTACAATAAGAAGCCGTATTGTAGTCAATTTAGGGGCTCCAAAGCCCAACTGATTAAACATTGCTAGTGGCATTAGATTAATACTAGCACCCAGATCACTCAACCTGTTAGCAAAGTAGAATGCTCCAATCGTGCACGGAATTGTCAAAGCTCCAGGATATTTCTTTTTTTGCACCAAAGAACGTGAGGCTATTGCACTACAATGGTGCAAATTATCATCTAGCTCAATGCTCACAGTTCTCTTCCTAGTCACAGATCCTTCATGAATTTAGCATACCCAGGCATCTGCTTTAATGCTTCAACTAAAGGAATATTGACTGAAAGTTGTTTCAACAGGGAGATGAACTTGTGAAATTTACCTTCCTCGACCCTTTTCTTTAATCTCTGTGGGTAAGGTGGAGGAGGCAATGGCATAGTCTTCATGACCGGTGCAACCTATTTATTCTTCTCCTTTGTCTCAGATGACTTCCTCTCACTTGTACCTTCACTGCTATCTTTCTCTTTGGAATCAACCATAATCTCAGCATTATGTTTATCTGACTCGGCCGGTTCATCAACAACTATAGGCATAGGAGGCTCAACAGTTTGTTTCCCACTTCAGGTAGTCACAACCATAACTTGTTGATCATTCTTCATATTCTGAATTATGTCACTTGGGAGAGTACCTTTTGACGCGGATTTATGCTAATAGATATCTGGTGCATCTGAGTCTCAATCTGCTTTATGGCAATAGAATGAGCCTCCACTTTCTGACTCATACTTAAAAGGTCAGCACACATCTCCTTTAGGTTACCATCTGTACAATCAACCTTTTGCAATACCTTGTTAAGAATTTTCCATGAATTCTCCCCAGTTACTGTATTAGCTACTGCTATGGTGTTTGCGTTCAATGCTTTGTAGAAGATCTCCATCAGATGTCGTAAAGGGATTTCATGTTTTGAAACTTGTTTCAGATTCTTATTGAACCTCAACCATGTCTCATATAGCACTTCTACAAGTAGCTACTTGAAATTGTAGACCTCTTGCTTTAGCTACAACATCCTTGATGGAGGAAAGAACCTCTCCAGAAATTGAGTTTTTAACTCGTGCCATGTGTATATAGAATTATCAGGCAACTCTGTGAGCCACATGGTTGCCTCTCCAGTCAACAAGAATGGGAATAGTCTTAGTCTGATCGTATCTTGCCTCACTCTTAGTAGATTATAAGTTGTGAAAATCCCCACAAAATTTGACACATGTAGATTTGCATCCTCAGCAGGCTTTCCAGCATATAATCCCTTCATATTCAGCAACTGGATCATGGTGCTAGTAATGTCAAACTTTGTACCTTCAGGTAGTGGTAGAATTACTATTGGTCTAGTAATACCCAAATCCTCTACATCATCATCATTAACATGGTAGCGAGGGGCATGCCTTGGTTGCTGCAACTGTCGACCCCTATTTTGCTGCAAATTTTGTCGAACCACTGCCTCGTCTCTCACAGCTTGCTTTCATGCCTGCCTTGCTTGCTCAGATTCCTCATTTTGAGCTACAAGGTCTGCTGCAATTTAAGCATCTTCAGCAGCAAGGACAACTTCTCCTACCTTTTTCCTCTGCTCTTCTTCGGCCAACATTCGAGCTGTGGCCTATTCCGGTGTCTCATAGTATCCCTCCTTCACTATGTCTCTAAGCATTTGAGGGAGTTTCAGATCAAATGGAATTAGGGGATTGCTTTGACTCCTAGTGCTGGTCATGCACAAGTATGAAACCTGTAGAACAAAACAAAAACAACAGAAAAAGTAAAATCAGGAAATAAAGACCAATAGTGAAATAAACACAATCTCTCTTAATCTTAAACCGTATTCCCCAGCAACGGTGCTAAAATTTGATACGCCCAAATTACATCTTATTTTAGAAGCATAAGTGGTAACTTTTCAAATATAGAACCCAACGAAAGTTGGGGTCGATCCAACAGGGAATATGGTAGGACTAGGGTTGATTAATGCTTACTTGCGCTGTTAGCCATTTATTTCCCTATGAAGGGGGGGTTTTGAGTAACAAGTAGTAATTGTAATTTGAACTCAAACAAGTAATAAGTAACAGTTTTAAGAGGTGTAATCAATGAGAGAATTGACTAGCATAATGTTCCCCATGAGATCATAACTTAGTAAGGCGTTGTACTTAGTAAACATGATTGGTGCTTAGCATGCAGAATCAGTAAGTTAGGTTCACCTAAATGGTTTGTCCCCTAGATAGATAAATTTCACCACATGCCTTGGTCCGGCCGTGCATGTATGATTTACTGGCCGTTACCCTGGATCCCAGATTAGCTATTCCCTGACAAGGTCAAGCCATTAAATGAGGGTTGGTAGCCTCAAATTTCCGTTGTTTAACAACCCTTTTCCTATCTGTTACCTCTTTGATCCGGCAAGTAAGGATAAGGCAGGTTCTAACATTGTGCACCATTAAAAAGCAATCGAAGCAAAGGGAAGAATAATACATGCATAAACACCACCCTAGAATTACCAAGTACTTTGCCTACTTTGTTAATCCTTCATGGTTGCCACAACCCTAGTTGTGGATTTAGCTACTCATGTTCATAAGTAAACGATCATGCGTTGTTGAAAAAATCATGAGTATATACTTACAAGAAGAGGTAAAGAAATCTGGAATCTTGAATAATTCTCAAGAACACTTTAATAAATCAAGCACACACTTTAATTCTCAAGAACTGGGTTATGATGTCTCCAAAAACATAAACAAAATGTAACAATATCAAAACAAAGTCGGGAACCCTGAAATAAAACTTAAGGGAAAGTATTGATAGACAAAACAGACCAAATCCTAAGTAAACTAGGAAAGCTTGACACAGTACTTCCGATGGGATGCCCCACAGGCCGTCGTAGATGCGATGGGCGTAGTGTGCCCATCAGGCTTCCTCATGTTTGAGCTCCAAGTCTTCTGCCTTGTTTCCATGGGCTGCTATGATGGGATGTCATGGATGCGACGCCCATCGTGGTCATCTTGTCAGTCATCTGGCTCTATCATCCATCTCCACTAGCTTGTTTTGATGGGCTCTGTGATGTCCCTCGTGCCTCTTACGGGCATCATAGAAGCTTGTCAGGTCTTGCCTCTGGGCTTCAGTTCCACTGCTCCAGTCCGACGGGCCCTGTGATGTCCCATGGCTGGACTGGTGCCCGTCATAGCAGGGCATGGGAGATGAGTACTTGCCTTTATCTTCCTAGTTCATTCCGACGGCTTCTCCCATGGGACATGGTGGATCCCACGCCCATGGGGCATGACTTTTACCTAGAAATCTGCAACTTTTTTGCACTTTTCTCCTTTCAATACTTTTCCCTGTACATGCAACAAACGACATCAAATCCAACAAAATGTACTTAAGGACTCTCAAAATCCTTAGTTTTAAGCATCGAAAGTGCCGCGAAATCCTGAATCAAATTCGAGGCAAGTTCTAGATGGCATATGCATACACGAATGGGGTCTAGCCTTACCAAAGAAGGCATCACAATACAAGAATTATCACAATGAGTTTCAAACTCAATTGTGAAAATTGATTTTTGACAAGATATTTCGAGTTCTTTACACACTCGTTTGTGTATTGATCAACCCAAACCGAGAGTGTGCAAGTGATGACAAGAGAAAGCTTTCTTCAAAATTCATTTTCCCTCTTTCCTTTCATTTTCAAAAACTTCTTGCCAAGAATTTTTTTTGGTGGGCCTATTTTGAGACAAGCAAAGCACGGACTTATTTTCCCTTAAGAAAGTCGCCTCTCAATTTATCATAGGAAAATACCAACCCGGTTTGACACAAAAATAAAAGAAAAAGACAAATAAAGAATACATTTACTCCTTGGGAGAGAACCGTGGTATTAAGAAAAACCTTGGAGTTTATTTGCTAATCTAATATTAAAAAGGCGACTACAAAATTAAGCTTCCATGAGTCTTTTGAATATAGGCCTCGGCATAAGCACTAGCGCATTTGCAAGGCACGAGTAGTGAAACAATGAGATCGTGTAAGACTAACCCAGCAACATAATCAAAATTTAAAAATATCAAGCCCGGTGAGGGCACAATTAAGCACTAATCAACAAAACTAAAATAAAGAAATGCCCGAAAAGGTCAATATCACAATCATCCAAAAAATGCCCAAAAAGGGCCAAATAAATTTTCTAATAAGGAAAAAAAGAATTCAAGGCCCGACAAGGGCAATAAAAATATCTCTAAGCCCAACACGGGAAACCAAAAGCAATATCAAATAAACCCCACCTCCCTCATGAAAATAAGCATTGCCCTCAATGCTCTAAGCTCAAAGAAGAAAGGAAATGGTGCAACAACTCCCTGGGAGGACTATGCCTCATCATCATCTGCTGCCTCTGCAAAGTGCAAAGTGACTTTTGACTCTCGGAGAGCTTCTTGAAATTCAGGATTCTCATCATCAAGCAACTCTGCATCATCATCATCATAAGAAGAAAGCAAGTCATCCATGGGACCATGACCATGCTGTGGCAGAGGCATGGAACTCAAATCTAGCTCATCAACCAGAGCCTTCCCTTTAGCCTTATCAACATCCTTTCGGATCTCCTTCACTGCCCCCTCAATGGTATCTACCCTCAGATAGAGTTTGCTCATGCTCTTCACTACCCTCTTAATGGCCTTGTTGATAGCTTTATCAATCAAACCTGACAACTTGACAGCTAAGTCAGCTAACTGGCTATCATGATTGTAGGTCTTGTCAACCATATCATAGAGACAACTCTTGGTCACTAGCCCTATAGGTGTAGCAGTTGTTAGAGTAGGTATTTCCGAGGCTGCCCGAGAAGGAGAGGAAGCATTTGCTTCAGTGTCGGACTCATCAACCTCAACCTCATCCGAGGGCTCCATCCTGCGCTTATTGAACCTAGGAGCATCCCTGTCAGTTTTCTTATCAAGGTCCAACACGCCAGTGGCAGGGGTAGGAGTGTCACAGCTGAAATAGGGGATGCCGGCATTTGCACAAATCTTGTTGATGAACATAGGGTAAGAAAATGCATCACCACCCCTACGAGCTTTACTCTTTATCACCAGATCTGCAATCTCTCAAAAATTGATGTGCTCCCCCACCATAATTGAGGCTACAAAAATAGCCCCATCACGGGTGACCTTTTGGTTATTCTAAGAAGGTAAGAAGAGGGAGGGAAAAAATCATACTAGAGGCGAGCCTCAAAGTACAGAGTTCACCTCAAAATATCGCCCCCATAGTGATCCAAATAGGAGTGTCAGGAGCAATAATAGTAGCAGCCCACGCAAAAGGTTTATGGGCAGCATTCAACTTAGCCATTAGTGTAGACTTCCTTGCCCCACCTCAATAAGGGTACTATAATAGATGGCATTTATAGTGACCGGAGTGATGCAGACTTCCTTGCCCCACACAATGACTGAATCCAAATTAGGGAAGGTCTCCGCATTGCCCTTATACCCCTTAGCATCCTGCGTTGCTTGGTAAGAGGCAAAGAACTCCCGAACTATCTCCTTATAGTAGTTTCAGGGCACCTCTTGGAATGGTTGCCACTATTGGTTGGTGAACTATTTAGAGAAGTTGGGAAGATTATCACCGACTGTATCCAGGTTGAAACTCTGCTCCTCATTGTAAGGCCTTTTCTTGTCACGATAATAGATGACCTTCATGCCTTCCACCCCGAAATGAATTTGCTCCTCCTTCACAGCTGGTGTATGAGGAGGTGCTGGGGTATTGTTCTTACGTTTGGAGGTTGGAGTGGAAGAGGGAGGAGTTGTTTTCCATTGTGAACTTTGCCCTGCATTTCCCCTGCCAGAAATCATAGTCTGCACAATGAGATTGTGAGTACTCAAGGTAAAAAGCAAAATCTTTTGGATTTTTGACATATGAAAAAGAGGAAAATCTAAAAGAAGTTAACTAATAAAAATGAGAGGAATGCAAAGAAGAATAAAAACAAAATAGGTGACTAGTGGATCATGTAAACCACATGCAAAATGCACCAAGTGTTGTGCACGTTGCACATGACTTCGCATGAGCTACCAGAAACTTGCAGTGATTTCTGCTCTGGGTGCGAAAGCTGATGCAATTTGTGCCAGCCAAAGTGCATATCGCATAACATTTTGCCCCTCAATCCAGTCAACTGGCACCATTTATCCTCAGTGTGCGGTGCCTTGTGCATTTTGTACATCAAGATCTGCATGTCGCATGCAAAATGCCCAATGAAACAGTTGGAACTTTTTCGTTCCCTGTGTTCTTGTGTGTTATGCATGTGATTTGTAGAGCAAGATCTGCGATAAGCACTTGGAACCAAGCAACAACACCAATAACTAACAATAAGGCAAAGCATGCTATGACCAAACCAAATCATTCGGGTACTCAGACTTCCCAAAAATCCATCAACATAATCAAAATCAAAGAATAGGCTCAATGATTCCCTTAAGAAGGAAATCACCTTGTCTATCATTGGGAACGTCAAGCCTTCAATTAAAAATCAGAAGGTATATTCATTCAACAACAATTTCATGCCCCCCAACCAAGATCATTAGCCCAACAAGCATAATCAATTAAAATAGCACATGGGCACAATGGTAGTAGCAGTTTCAACCCCAAACATCACATTTTAAAACAAACCTCATAAAGATGACGGTTTGCCCTTAAGAGTGATGTCACCCAATCAATGATAGGGCCAAATCATGCGTTACTCAGAACAACATGCATCATCATAACTTCAAGTCCTACCATGTTAATCCTAAGCAAAATCAATAATATAACCCAAAATTGGTGACTCAAATTTTTTGGATCTCACCCATAATTAACATGGCAAATTTAATGAGCATGCTTCATAATATGAGTTCCTAATCATCATAAAAACACATATTTAACATCGGAGAACCTACCACAAGTAAAGATTAGAGGCGGAGAATCAATAATTAAAGCTTTTGGAGACTAACAATGGAGACCCAACTTTTTGTCCTGAGAGAGATGGCAGCAACAATAGTGATGAGTGGCGGCAGAGACTTGGGTGAGAGGAGAAGAAGACTTTAGGAGAAGATTGAGGGATTTTGGAGGATTTATGTGTGATTATGGAGGGTTTTTTGAAAGAATATGGAAAACAATAAGAGGGTGGCAGTTCTAATAGAAGAAAAAGAAAAAGAAAGGTCACCGAGTTTGTCTTTGGCTCGGGTCGGTCAACAAATTTTAAAACTTACCTTGCTGCACCATGATGTGTGCTTCGCACAAGAGCTTAGGAGGCTCGTACATCACTTCACACTAGCCAATGTCATGCCGAAACTAAGCCAAGCTTACTGCTTGGTGGTGCGTTAGAGGTGCGACGTGCACAATGGCATGTGCAGAATGCATAGCCCAACGCACATCACCTCTAACTTTGAAATTTTTCTCCAGTTTTCTGTTCTGGAGGGCATTAGCTCATGCAACGTGCATAATGGCATGTGCGACCGCACGGGCTTCCGCACGTCCCCTTATTGCCTTATTTTCCCAGTTGGACATTTTTCCTCATCATGCATTCCTACAAACACAACAAAAATAATACAAGGTAACAAAAATAAAGCAAAAAACACTTGGGTTGCCTCCCAAAAAGCGCTTGATTTAACATCGCAGCTCGACGATATTACCTCATTCTTAAATTTTCACCACTCACTCCTAACACCTAGTGGCAATACCCATGAAATGGCCATCATTTTTCAGATTTGAAGTGGTGTACTTAAATCGAGGATTCATCTATGTGGACAAGTGATTCATTTGAGACTCGAGATGCTTGATTAAGGCTGAGTGTGAGCTCACTGTTTGGTGAAGCATCGACACCTCGCTCTTAAGCTCATTTACCCCACTATTTGTCATCTCCACCTTTTTCAAGACCAATGACAACATGTATTCCATTTTTTAAAGACTGTGGTTGCCCATGGCAGGTTGATATAAGGTGTCGGCCTTATTTGGAGGCACATAAGGGTTAGAACTCTGGTGATTGTACCTATCACCTTTTTTTTCTCGATCCCTCCAATTACCATCTTGCTCTATTATCCTTTATCCAACCTTGATTCTCGTCCCTCAGGCGATAATACCTCGGCCAAGAACCCTCCAAAAAGTAGCAAATATTCACATCCACAATGGTAAAAACTTCCTCATCACTAGCTTTAAGCTCGGGAGTGCTCATGACATTCATGCTCTTGGCATTTCCACCCCCCATCACGTGCTTAGCCAATAGATCAACTTGCATCATCATCTTATCCATAGTTTCATCTCTTTCCATATCATTGCAACGCATTTCATTTGTCAATGTAGTCGAGGTCACCCCTGCAGGTACATCTGCCTCTCTGGTGTGCCAACCACGATTCATCTTGGTCATTCTTTCTGGAAGAGCTGAGGAAATTTCATATTGTTTGTCCATAAATGTACCACCCACGAGGTTGTTGTCTACAGACTTGTTCATTTAATTCAAAGCCCTATAAAAGCTTTGGAGAAGGAAATTATCTAGCATTCCGTGATTGGGGCACAATAAGAGTTTCTTTTTAAACCTCAACCATGCCTTATGTAATGGTTCGTTTTGGATTTGATGAAAATTAGTGATTTCATCCCTCAGTTGCATCATTTTTTAGGGAGGGAAGAAACTCACTACAAATGCTTTGACAAGACCATTCCATAAGGTGATTGATCCTTCCGGAATCTCTTCTAACCATGTTGTTGCTTCTCCCGTGAGAGAAAAAGAAAACAAGCAAAGTCGAATTGACTCTTGGGGAATATTGTGGAAGATGAAGCGCTGGCATATCTTGATGATGACTTTATGTGCAGCCCATCAAAATAACCCCTTCATTTGTATGAGGTGGAGCATGGTACTAGTGATATGGAACACCACGTTGCCCATCATGGGAGGTAGGCGGATTGCACCTACACCTCCTTGAATTTTGGGCTTAGGGATTGCGTTTATGTATCCTTCAACACTTTTGTTATCGCCCACTTCTCTCATGGGTTGCCTGCTCAACAATCAAAAAACACAAAACAAAGTAAAAAGAAAACAAAACTCACAAAGTGATTTCAAACGTCAATCAAAAAGGCTACTCAAACACCATTTTTGATAACGCTCAAGTAACACTCTCCATATGGAGGTGATAGCGATTGTCAGAGAAAAATAAAATTTATATTTCCGATGGGAATCGGGATCGATCCCACAGAGAATGGTAGAGTCGCCTAAAGATTGTCGTGTATCACTCACCAATAGAGTAGTCGTTCAAATAACAATAAAAATAAAAAAAGGGGAAATCAGGGAATTGGGAAATCTGTCACAATTCGCAATTCAAATTAAAGATGTAAAGTAAACACGGATTTGTATCAAGAGAGAGAACGACTAGGTATGTGATCCGATGGGATTCACACATGGGATAAGGTACTTGTTCAATTATGCAAATTCTTGTTAAACGATATGGGTAGCATTGGTTTTGGTTATATTTGTCAATCTCTAGATCGGACCAACATATTTCCGATTGTCTTTGTTCAAGAACCATGGTTTCAACAATAACCAACAAATTTAGGCTTGGGAAAGTCACACTATTTCTAGCTTAGACTCTTAAATGGGTGTTTTCCGGCTAACTGAGCTATTTCCAGCCTCAATCTAAATGGAAATCCCACGTACCTACTAGTGAATTCTCATCCAAAATTATGAACCTCTTTCTCAAGCAAGAACACAATCAAGTAATTTCAATCAATGTTTGCAACCATTATTTTTAAAGTTAAAACATGGAGAATTCACTAGACCCATATCAATTTACCAATTATAAGCACAATTAAACAAGACCCATATTCAAATTCAAACACCCATCATCAACACACCCCTAGACAAGGAGACTAGCCACTCATGCTAAATGAAATAGAGAAGATACTGATTGGGTAGTTCAATTTCCCTTTCATTAATGGAGCTAATAACCAATATCCAAGCTCAATAATACAAAAATGGTGAATCCAAGGTTGAAGATGGAAAGAATGCAATAAAACCTTCTATCTTTTCTTGGGAGAGAAAACTTGTTCAATACTCAAAAATATCAAAAACTGTATAAAACTAGTGAGTACAATGCCCAAATTGGGTTTTAGAATGCTCGCAAATCGTCACTTGAAAATTGACAAAAATTCCTTTTGAGAGATGTGCGGCATGATGTACGATTGCACGAGCCATTATGAACATTGCACGGCTCCACTCCAGTGGACCAGTGACTTCAGCTGATGTTTGGGCTTCGTGCAAAGGGAGGTGTGATCGCACCAGCTGTTGTACGTGTCGCACGGCGACCGTACCTCTTGGAAGAATCTTTTCTTATTTTAACACCTTCACACTTCAACTACTTTTGAGCTATTTTGGGTCCATATCCTTGTTTTCTACTTTTGATCAAGAGTACCTACATTCATATCAATAAAGTCCATAAGAACCTCTAAATCTCATCAAAACATGGCAATAATTCATGATTAAAGGCTCAATAAGTTGGTAGATTACCAACTTATCACTAGGCATAGGGGTGCCTATGCAGGTGCAGGTGCGATGGCTAACAAGTGCAGGCGCGGTGGCGCCAAGGTGGCCTGGAAAGCGTAGGTGCACTAGCTGTTGAGGCTCGGCAGACGTGCTATCATAGGCGTAGCCCAGGCGATGCCCTATCGCCATAACAGCAAGCAGCAATGCTGCAGCCATGCCTTAGCCAAACGTTTAATAGATGGACCTTCGGAGATGCATCTGGGGTCCCACGAGCACCAACGAGCTGATCTGTTCAACTAAAAATAGCATTCTAGACTCAACGGAATTGACAAAAATCCCAATGGAGGTTCATTTTAACAATAATTGGGCCCCAGCCCAAAATCAACTATTGGCCAACCTTTTCCAAAATGAAACCCAAAGGCCAAAAACAAGTCCGGAAGCCTCAAGACCCGAACCAAAGGTCCCTCTATCCCAAAGTTGATATTCAGGAACTAACAGTGCTGATAGAATTTCCATCTAAGGCCGTATTTTTTGAAGGTGTACCAAAGTAAACCATACAAGCCAAACTGGCCTGAAAACACAAAAAAAAACAAGACAAAACATAAAGAGCTCCCAGATCCTGACCAAGGGTCCCACTAGACCAAAATTTCTGCTCCACACCTAATGGAACTATCAGAATTTGATTCTGAGAACGTTTACAAAGAAAGTTGATCTAAGTCAAGAAATTCCTAAGTTCAAGTTCTAAAATAAGGAAATGGCCACAACGAACTAACGAACACCCTGAGCACCAAATTGTCATTCCCTGCAAGTGATAAATAACCTGTAGCCGCTGTAGGAAAGCTCAAAATGCGGAAAAAAACACAAAAAATAGAAAATAACTTGGAGGGTCATTATAAGACTGAAGAATTCTCCCCCGACTGACCATCAACCAACAGACGGATAACTTTTCTATGATCTACCTTAATACCTAAACCCAATTGAACCAGCCATCGGAGCTCAACTACAATTCACACAACAGGGTTGGGAATGACATGGGTGAACACCGTGTGTCGAAGGAGAATTTCCCCACTATAGAATGAAACCCACCTCGCTCAACTGAGCCAAGTCTAAATCAGTTGAAAGTTAATAAACTAAGACAACCTGCCCAAGAAGACCCAAAAAAACCCTAATCTCTACAAGGAATGGGGTAAGCCTATTATGAAGTCCGTACCCATCGACTAACTTCATATTCTAGGAATACCGCTGCTTCTCCAAATCCTAAAAACACCCTTCGTATTTATGGTTGTCTTACTAGCCTTGCCCCTCAGAAAAAAGTCCACCATGCCGCGAATACCAAGTCAACCCAATATGTAGGCAAAAGAAGAGATACTTGAAGTCCAGGTCACCACTTAGCTATTAAAATCTCATAATCTCTCAACTTACCACCCTTTGGCTCAAAACATCCACTCTACTATGCCAGCACACAAACCACCAACTCTGAAAGCATTCAACATACCAAAACTTCTGGCCCACCACTGGCAGAGCCTAATCAATATGGAATCCTATGCAAATGGACAACCTCTCGGAGAACCAACTAAATCAAATCTCCAATTCTCGGAACACAAAGGTGACCGTCAATCTCAAAGTACCATCAGAATCAGAGGTAGCCCTGCTGGCCTCAACTCATACAACCAGATCATAATTATAACGCAACTACTCATCCCCGAACTGATGCCGCTGAATCTGCCCAGACAAGATGGAATGGATCTCAACACTGGCAAGAACTCTGCTGGGATCTGGCAAGTCAAGCCTACCCAAATGGTTAGCCAAGGACTGGATGCCCAAGGCCAACGGTCGCTCCAAAACTAAGAGAAAAGCTAAACTATCCATACTTACTACCTTTCGGCTCAAGAATGCCGCAACCAAAGAGAACCTTCCATTAGCCATCTGAAGTAACCTGCTAGCCCACGACTCTGAAACCCAACTTCAAATATGAGTCATGCTTATGTTCAACCCTCGAGTAGACTTATATGTCACTGATGAGCATTCTAGAAATTAGAGCCAACAAGGCTCTAGATACACGGCTCGCCTAATCCAAAAATGTTATTGAGGCCTTAGTCAACCAAGGGATGTAACAAGGAAACTCGCAATGGATGCAACAAGCCCCAAAGGTCTCTACTAGAAGGAAACCTAACCTCAAATTCATCTAAGGAAAATGTCACTGCACTCTATACGATCGAGCAATTCATCAATACACTAAACAAAATCACACTCTCAGTCGTCACCTCAGCCTGCTACCTATAATCCACACATATATACAAAACGTCATCCCCCCTCCTTTTTCAGACAAAACAGAACCCTTTCTAAAGATACACCAGACCTGACAATCTCATTCTCAAAAGATCTTAGAGCAGTTCCTTTAGCTCCCACATCTCTACTGGCATTACTCAATAAGGAAGGAAAATAATAGGCCGAGTTCCCAATTCAACCACAATGCTACAGTTCAAACTCAACCAGACAAGAAACTGAGGAAAATAACCCATAAACCAGCTAACCTCCTAAACTAATTATGTAAAGAGGGTCGACTCTAACCTTTCGAGAAAAGCAAAACCACCTGATACCTATTTGCATGCCCAACACTACTCTACTTAAGACAAAAAAAACCTTCCCATGGTACATAACAAGCAGTACCGCACCATACAAATTAAAATATTATTATCAATTACTAGATAATGGTCTAGGCAACGACCACCCAAGACTGCTAGAAATTGAGATACTCAAACCACCTCTAGAACCATAATGAAGGCCAAAATAAAGCTATCAAGAGGTACCCATGAGTCATAACCCTAGGTAGTCACCTCCTAAAGATAACACACCCCATTCACTACTAAGAAGAACCCTTCTACCGATAAATCACACACATAACCACTACAAACTCAAATGGTATAACCAAATGAGAAATAGGTAGGCACATATATATATATACATAAAAAAGGGGGTAGATATGCAAAGGAAACAATACTAGCACTAGCTGATTGTAACAAAGGTTGTACCTATAGCAACGAGTTCTAGAACCTCCACATCTGCCCTAGTAAGAGGGGCATCGGGCTGGCTGTGTCTATCTCTGTACTGAGTAGTCAATGTTGAAGGCTCGATCATCCCTCGTCAGGATAATCTCTCAAAAAGTGACAAATCACTCCACAACCATAATATCCCAAAGAATCTTTGCTCTGATGCACGGTGCCTGTCGACTTGGGATGGATACCTGAACTGCCTGGCTGGAAGCCACCTCCAACCATCTAGGGACCACCCATACTACACTGCACAACACATCTCACCATCTGGGGACTACCCCTACTACCCTGCACACCACCTCTATCTGGTGGCACCGGAGCCCTAGGAGATAAAGCATGCTGACTCTGCTAACTAGAAGGCGTAATCGTAGGGCAATCCCTAGCAAAGTACCTACACTCACCGCACTGTAAACAACCTCTACCAGATGAAGTTTGACAGAAAGATCTTGCTAAGCTTGCCTGGCCACCGTGGCCTACACACCCTGAATGCAAACCTTGAAAAACTTGACCTGCACCATGTCTACTCTACTCAACATACTCTGTACAACCACCCTCTGAACCTAGTGAAGCAAAAGAAACTTTCCTGCTAGACAAAAAATAATGAAACCAATCTCTACTAGAGAATCCCCTACCTCCAGACGATGTACCATAAAAATTGCCTTGATAGCAATGCCTCTTACCACTACCTCTATATGACTCATGACATAACCCCTCTATAGCCCAAGCATGATCAACTACCTGAAGAAAGGTAGTCCCAATTGTCACCAAGTGCTCTTTCACCAAACAAAGTGGTTAAATCAATCGTCCAACAAAACCCTGAACTCTCCCAAACTCTATAGGCACAGTCCTAGAAGTGCACCTAATCACCTTGTGAAACCTTACCTCATACTCCAAAACTGACATACAACCCTGCTGAAGACCTACAACCTTAAATCTATTCATAGCACCACTTGAAGAACCGGGTACTGCCCCTACCTATAATACTCCCTCTTGAAGAGTCAGAGTCCTAGTGATAGTGTCCTGAAGAACTTGGGTAGCCATAAATCCTACCAGATGTTGGGCTGGCCCCAAACCCCCTAGCTGATGCGGTATATTCTCACTCTAAAATCTTGGCACTAAAAAAAGCACTGAAGCAAAAGCGCAGAAGCCTCATCGTTACACGCTGTCGTACTCATCCTAGGCATCTGAGAAGGAATAGAACAATGATGTTTAGAAGTTGATAGAGGAGCCAATAATAGAGAACTTGTCCTAAAAATTCCCTGTAGCCTCCGAGAGATAGGATATGAATGTCATTGTACTGATTCGCGAGACTCTACTTAGACACTTGCTCTTATACCAACAACACTGGTGAACTTAGAGCTCTAATACCAAGCTGTCATAATCTGATTTCTTAGGTTATGACAACACCTACAACCCCCCAGTAGGTGAACCAATCCCCGTAGCCTAAAATGGTTAGTAATTGGATACTACTTAAGCAAGCACGCACAATAAGCAGAAATAAGAAGAAGCAGATAAATAAAGCAATGCGAAAGGAGATCAACCAATATATACATGAAAAGGAACTACACCATCCCACGACCTAGTATCGATAGTACATGAGCCTCTAATAAAATAGAGAGTACTAGAGAGAACAAAATAGAATGTACAACAGTCCCTGAATAACAAAAGAGAGTAACAGTGTCAAAAGTGGAGATGTGTTCAAGCCCAGATCGGCCCCAGCTCACCCTAGTCTTCAATATCAAAAAGTTGCATGAGTATCCACGCAGTCAGCAGCGATAGCTCACACTAGGATCTGCATCAGGAAGATACAAAAGTGTAGTATGACCACTAATTTCAAAGCAACAGATACATAGTAGGCATCATAGGCCGACTGAGTGCATATAAGATATAAAGCAATATATAGCAGACAATGAAGAAAATAGTCATAGAAACAAACAAAGGAGAGAACGTGGAACTAGCAGGGATACAAGACAAAGAGAATACAAGAATACTATGCTAGCCACAAAATATATATATCACAGCGCGCCGATGAAAGAAAGGAGAATGCACCTGGATCCTTGACACAACAATATATAAAGACAGAGTTTAAGAAGAATGATGGTATACCGGTAACCTCAAATGAAATGGAAGGAAATAAAGGCAAGTAAACATACCCATGCTTGAAACAATACTATTAATGAAATCATGTCAATAACATAACTCTAAAGATAAGAATAATCAGAATGCAACCTCACAATACAACCCTAGGATAGAATAAGCTACACCACCAAAGCTTGGAAGGCCATTAACCAGTGCCACAATAAGATAGAATCCACTAATCCACCAATGACCGAAAAGACTCTAAAAATTACTACACTAAGATAGCATAAGATAATCTACTATAGTCACAGCGGGTGCCCATACACTCGAGGAACACATACAAGTTAAAATAAACACTCCGACATCCTATACTACCAGAGCATACACTGAGCAAATAACAAACAAGGGAGGATTCGAACACACTATGAATGATATGATGAAAACAAGTGTGACAGTAGTACTGTATATACCTCTTCCATCGCCTATAAGAAGGATGCACTAGTATACCTCAACTACACTATATACCCCTTGTTCAACACTCGCAACATGTAGCCCCTGGTTTGGATCGGAAAGGTTCATGGAGGTCTCATAGACCACATACTAAATCGTGAAATTTGAAATATAACTGCCCCAAGTGTATCCATGTCTAAACCAGTGATCAAAATCTTGAAGTAAGTGCCTGGAGTCTATTTGGGTCTAAATCTATAGTAAAATATGCCTAGCGTTATGACTTAGTCGATTCTAGCATCAGTGTGAAACCCAGTAATAAAATCATCCGTTGATCTCGTTTATCTCAAGAAAATCTATAAAACCAGTTTCAAATCTATTTAGAATCTTTTATACTGCAAATGGGCCCTTGGACCATGTAAAGTTTAGAAAAATGGTGATAGTTAGGCCCGTAGCATAAATCATAGTAAATAATGTAGAAAATTATTTATATGATATGATATTCCCAAACACAATCAATAGCCCAATGACTCATAATCAACCTATCGGCCTTGCACAGTCTCAATCTACTCTACCACATAGTTAACCAGCCTAGAATGAAAGCTCGATGTTTGGGACTCGTGGACATTCCCAAATATCCCATCATCTATGGTCCAAAGGAATATACAAAGTCCACATGGGGCAATAAGGGTAATACTACAATACTAGATCAAATACTACAACCAATGTAATAAAATAAGATGGATGGATAAAACAGACAAGGTCTGGGGTGTCAACCTAGAATACCCAACCTAAGGATACTAATTAATACAATTATAGCCTATAAATGCAAAGTCTAAGGTAGGGAAAACCTTAACCTACTTATCATCCAATGACAAGCTTCTAGAATGGCATCGTCTAAGCCTGAACTGCTTCGAGAAGCCTCGAATTGCAAACAAACTATTAACAACATATTTTATGCATCAACATAAAACTAATGGTACCCATAATGCTAAAAGTTTAGTCGGGTCAAAATCCAGATTCAAAGCGGGACGATGTGACTCGTAACCTAAAACTAGAAACAAAAATCACCACGAGGTTCCCAACCTCGCCAGGAACACGTGCTCCAAAAATGAGCATAAATTGAGAAGGATAAGGGGTAAAATAGCCCCTACAACTCAATAATCAAAAGAGGAAAATAAAATGGAATTTGGAGAAAGGAAGGATGGGAACTTATAATTTATGATGGAGAATCGTTCACGGGCAAGGAAATAATCACCCTTACGCTTTAAGAAGAACCCACTGTGGATTTTGGGCTTAGATCCCTAATAAATTATGGAAATATGGATGAAATGAAGGAGAAATGAAGGATAGAATATATATACTGCCAGGGATTTCTTAATCACTATCGCGAGAAAAACCCTCTAGATCACGATGACCAAGCTGGGTTTCTTCATCGCAATCATGAGAAAACCGTTCAAGATCACGATGACCAAGATGGCTTTCTTTATCGCTATCACGAGAAAACCCTTCGAGATCATGAGTGACCAAAAATTCAAACCTTCGAGATTGCAATGGTCTTCTTCAAGATCGCGATGCAAAAGTTTCAGCCATACCAGCAACTGAAAACCAGCAGTTCACCAAGGCTAAAATTTCACCGAATGGACCCTCTGGATCCATTCGGAGTCCCGTTAATGGAAACAAACTATGCTACTTAACTTAAAATGGAATTATGGACTCAACAAAATTGATTAAATTCCAAACGAAGGTCAATTAAATTAAAAGTAGGCCCCACGCCCAAAAACCAACCTTTAACTAAAATGGAACCCAATACCTCAAAACGAGTCTGGAAGCCTCGGGACCCGAACAAAAGGTCCCTCTATACTAAAGTCAACATTCCAGAGCTAACAACAATAATAGAATCTCCATCTGAGGCCATCTTCACTAGATGTTGACCAAAGTCAACCTTACAATCCTAACTGGCTAGAAAATACAAAAAGAGAGATGATTCCAAACTGAAAGCTCCTAGACCTTGGACAAGGGTCCAACTAGACCAAAGTACATACTATGAACCAAATGGAACTGTTAATATTTAATTTCGAGTGTGATTGCTAAGAATGTTGACTAAAGTTAATGATTTCCTAAGTTGAAGCTCTAAAATAGGGTAATGGTAATAATGAACTAATGAACAGCCCAGGCACCAAACTATTGGTCCCAGCAAGCCATAAATGACTTGGGACAACTATAAGAAAGCTCTAACAGTGCAAATAAGGCAAAAATGTGAATATGACCGGAAAGGTCATTACAGCCCCAACCTACCCAAACACTATAAATAGAAAAAAGGCAAACCTCTGAGACTCTAGAAACCCCGAAAAGGGAATCAGTCCACCAATCCACTGAAACTCAACTATGCTACTCGAAGTGCCTGTCTGGTCGTTGTCAGGACTTGCAGGCATAAATGCAGCACCCCTAGGCAATAGAGCATCAATATGAAATAATGTACTGAGCATGTAAGACAAATTGAAAACTTAAACTGAAGTCTAAGGACTGAACAAAAAGGGCAAAAGTAAATAGAAGTAAAACACCTTGCCTTCCTATAATAAAATAACATTTAAATGACATAGCAAATAATAACCTTACCTGGACCCCATAAGCTCGGCAGGTACAAATAGCACACAATCACTATGAGTCCTAACAAGAACAAATAGTCATTAAATATCCATACTAGTCCTCTTACCTAGACCCAGTGATGATCTGATCTGAATTGTCTGAATGTATATGTGTCATGAATTAGTACAACTTGTAAGCTTGGTGGTATAATATAGGTATTTCCCGTAAGTATAGCCTGCCCATCCCATAAGTACAATGTGTTTGCCTCATAGGTTGGGTAATATAATGTAATTATTTCCCCATAGGTACAACTTGACCACCCTATAAGTATGGTTTGCCCAGCCCGTAGGTACGGTCTACCCAGCATGAAGGCTCGGTATAATAAACAACCAGTAGGCTCAAAAACACTGTAGTGTCAGTGTCTGCTAAGGCCAAAACAATCTCATAGGAAATAGCCAGATGATAAAAATAACACAATAATAGCAAGTAACCACAAGTGAGCTCAATATAATCATAACATGCTTTTCTAGACCACTAAGTAAGGAATAGAGTTGTCATGCCCCAAGGCTACCCTCTAGATGTAACACGGTGCTTAGTGTCACAAGTGACCCCAAGCTAACCCATGGTCTGGCATATCTAGACAATTTCAATTAAAAACATATACCATGCGGAAGCTGAAAATAGTTTAATATCTGAAGTAGGAAATAGCCCAAAACATATCTAAATATAAAATATGTATGAGAATATAATGTATCTGAAAATAACACTAACTACTCAATAGTTGAATCTAATCTATGTCTAAAAGCCTCTAACTGATATGAGATGTTGGGACATACCCCCAACTAACTCTAACAATCTAAAAACTGAAATAATAAGACTAAAAGGTAAATCATGTCTATCTCCCTTGAACTATGAGGACTCACAACTGAAGCTGTTGAGTAGGACTGGAAGTCGATCTAAGCGCAGTCTGGATGTTGGGCACTTGAACCTATATCATAACATGATGTTGCACAAAAGTATGCGTTAGTACTTTGAATGTACTGAGCCTTTGGGATATGGGTAAGCTGACAACATAATAACTGAACATGGAAATATATATATATATATATATACTGATGCATAAACAGAAAGCTAAGCTGGATACAATGACCAAGTACTAACATGAATATAATATGCTGAACTGAATACTGAAACAGATACTGAGTACATGGTCAATGCAATATGAATTTGAATATAGGAGGTACCGTTAACCGACATACCTCAAGATGAGCCAACCATGGGGCTAACCTATAACCCTCGATGGGAGGGTGTTCGCCAAGGTTATGAACAAACCTGACGTGGATCCACTAACTGATGTCCATAAAGGACAGAGGTTTGCAGCTTAATCTTACAGCTGACCCCTCTTTATACCTATGGTGGTGCCGTAGTTATGAGATTTCGGGACTTCTACTAAAGGCCTTAGCCTAACCTGACATATAAGCCTTCATCCATTCATCCACTCGGTACTAAGTCTACTCCCAATAAAAATATAAGCAATGAAATGCAAGCTGAAACACTGGATAGCTCAATGCTGAAAATTATCTAAGAATGCACATGTATATATACTAAAGTTGATGGCATTCTAGTTCTGAAACATAATTATCTGAATTATTTTCGTAGCAAGTATAATTTATGAATACTGAAATTAAGAGAAGCTAGGGTTACTGAGTTCTATACATATGACTATGCTGATTCTTCCAGAAATATGAATTAAAATATCATTTAAACAATAACATCTAAATTGAAAGGAATCCCTAAGATTTAGGAACCCTGGCTCTAAATCATCCATGGAGAACTGAAGAACTAACTAAATTCTAGGGACCTAATGGGTGAAAGAAACCCACTAGTGAACTCCCACATACCTGGAGAAGAATTTATGGAGAAATCTCTTGGGTTTTGGGGCTGATCTTGAAGGAACCTTCTGCTTGTTCTCGAGAGAAATTGTCACCTCTTTTCTCCTTTTCTTTCTAAGTATCTGATTTTTTAGGAGAATAGGTGATTTAGGTAGTTTTTGGCTAATTAATTAGGCTTAGAATAACCAAAACGACATAGCATAAGCCTTAAAAAAAGTTGAAAAAGTCCAGAATACCCCTGGGAAATTTAAAACAACTCTGCTGAAAATTGCGACTTAAGGATCACGGTTTGGTTGACGGATCGTAGTCCTGGATGACAGACCATCAACTGAGTCGTGGTCCTATCTAGGGGTTTTAGGGGTTCTATAATCTGAGGGAACCATGACTCCATAGAACAGACCATGGTTCGTAACGATGGTTCTTCATGTGGCTTATGGTCCTGGGACGTAGACTGAGGGTCCTCTGAAGTTCTGGTTCCACGAGTCCACAGAGCAGACCATGGTCCCGAAAGACGATTCATCGTATGACTCATGGTTACTTAGCCCTGGACTGATAGTCCCCTAATTAAGGGAAACCACGAGTGACAGGATGAACCGTGGTTCTAAACTATAGCCCGTGGTCTGACTCGTGGTTCCTAGACCATGAACTGGGGGTCTATGGAAATTGGAACTATGGTCGAGACGACAGACCATCATTCAAAACTATGGTCCATAATCTTAATCGTGGTTCCTAGAAAATTGAATTTTTCTAAAATTTTCCTGCTGAGTATAGTCCAGTAGTTGGTTCAGATCCTAGGGTGTTAAGCTGTCCCCCTTGGGATCATTCATCCTCGATTGAAAACTTAACAAGCTGAGTTTGGTGGGAAAGGGATGTAATCCCTACCAACTGAGTACAATAAATTGATATCTAACTGAACTGAGTTTCATGGATATGAAAATATGCTAAAATGCAAGAATAACTGAGGGAACATGATATAGGGACTGAAATACATAGGAGTAAACTGAGGAACTAGAGAGAAACTATTACCTCAAGCTAAAACTAAGTCGAAAGGGAAGAAGTGGGGGTACTTGGCCATCATGGCTACTTCTGCTTCCCAAGAAGCTCCATCGACTGACCAATTCCTCCACAAAAGCTTCACCAAAACGACTTCCTTATTTCTCAACCTACCAACCTGACGGTCAAGAATCTCAACTGGAACCTCCTCATAGGTGAGGATACCCTTCACGGCCACAGTCTCTAAAGGAATAATAGAAGCTGGGTCACCAACACAATTCTTTAACAATGAAATGTGAAAGATTGGATGAACCGCTGCAAGTTCTACTGGCAACTCTAACTAATAAGCCACACTACCAATCCTTTTCAAGATTCTGTAAGGACCTACATACTTGAGCTTCCCTTTCTTGCCAAATCTCATCACCCTCATCATGGGTGACATTTTCAAGAAGACCCAATCATTGATCTCAAAATCTAAGTCCCTCTTCCTCACATATGTATAAGACTTCTGATGACTCTGAGCTTTCTTAAGTCTATCTCTGATGAGTTGAACTTTCACCATAGCCTCATGAACTGATTGTGGCCCAAGTTAGGCTTCTTCTTCTACTTTGAACCAACTAACCGGTGACTTGTATCTATGCCCATAAAGTGCCTTATAAGGGGCCATCTAAATACTGGAGTGGAAACTATTGTTATAGGTGAACTCTATGAGAGGTAGGTGATCATCCCAACTACCCTTGAAATTGATCACGCAAGCTCTCAACATATCCTCTAAGGTCTGAATGGTATGCTTCGCCTGACCATCCATCTACGGATGAAATGTTGTATAGAGATTCACCTAAGTACCAAGACCTTTCTGAAATGATCTTTAGAAATGAGATGTAAACTAAGGACCCCTATCTGAGATTATAGACAAAGGAACCCCATGCATCCATACTATCTCACTGATGTAGAGTTTGGCATAGTCCTCTTCTGAATTTGTAGTCTTGACATCTAAGAAGTGAGCTGACTTAGTGACTATCCACTATGAGGTAAACTCATAATGAAGTCCATGTTAATCACCTCCCATTTCAAAGAAGGAACACTAATATCCTGAGTCACACCTCCTGGTTTCTGATGTTTTACTTTCACTTGTCGACAGTTGGGACACTTAGCCACAAAATCTATAATGTCCCTCTTCATGCCATTCAGCCAATAGACTTCTCGTAGATCACAGTATATCTTAGTGGCACCAGGATAAATAGAATATCTGGAATTATGGTCTTCTGTAAGGATCTGTTGCCTCAACTCACCCACACTACCTCATTGTGTCTTGATTTATGAGACATTCTATAACTCTTGCCCTAGAGACAAGACTTAGCCCAAAGACTTTCAAACAACAAGTTACGCCCCATGGGCAAGAGTTGACACTATCATATTGTGCTTGATTTATGGGATGCTCTATAACGCTTGCCTAAGAGGCAATATTTAGCCCAAGGACTTTCAAATAACAAATTACGCCCCATAGGCAAGAGTTGACAAACAAATCATCAATCCTAGGAAGGGGATATTTGTTCTTAATTGTCACCTTATTCAACTGCCAATAGTCAATACACATTCTCAATGAGCCATCTTTCTTGCGTACAAATAAAACCGGTGCTCCCCAAGGGGATATACTAGGCTTTATGAATCCCTTTACTAACAAATCTTTTAATTGCTCCTTCAATTCTCGTAATTCTGCCGGGGCCATCCTATATAGAGGGATAGAGATGGGTTGAGTACCTGGAATCACATCAATACCAAACTCTATCTCTCTTTCTGGAGGCAAACCTGGAAGCTCTTCGGGAAATACATCAGAAAATTCATTTACCACTGGAATAGACTGAAGATCTAGTGGCTCCGCATCTATGTCTCTCACTCTCACTAGATGACATATGTACCCTTTGGACATCATCTTCTTTGCCTTAAGATAAGAAATAAACTTACCTCTTGGTGTCCCAACATTACCTTTCCATTCAAGGACTGCCTCTTTTGGAAAATGGAAACTCACCCTCTTAGCTCGGCAATCTACCATGGCATAACATGAAGCCAACCAATCCATACCCATTATAACATCAAAATCTAGCATATCTAGCTCAACAAGGTCAGCCAATGTGTTACGGTCACAAACAGTTACTATGCAATTACGATAGACTTTTCTAGCTATAATAGACTCGCTAGTTGGCGTAAATACTTCAAATGGTTTAACCAATAATTCTGGCGTTCCTTCAAACTTTCCAGCAATCAATGGAGTTACATATGATAGTGTAGAGCCTGGATCAATTAATGCATATACATTATATGAAAAGATGGACAATGTACCTGTAACCACATCAGGTGAAACCTCCAAATTTTGTCGTTCCGCTAGAGCATATGTACGATTTTGAACTCCACTAGAACTAGCAGTTCCTCTACCACCTCCACCTCTACCACGACCTGCAGGCACCTGTGGCCCTCTACCTAAAGAAGGCACCGATGATGATGATGCAACAATCGATCCAGTAGGTTGTGCCATGCTACCCATGCCCCTTTGAGGGCAATTTCTCATCATGTGTCCCGGTGTACCACACCAAAAACAAACATTTGTTCCGAGCCAACATATACCTGGATGATTTCTTCCACATTGTTTACAAGACTGTCTAGGAGGTCTTGGTTGGGTCGCACTTCCCTGTTCTTGGTACCCTGCTACTTGTGAGCCTTGACTCTCACTCCTTTGCCCAAATTGATTAGCCCTAGACCCTTGAAACCGAGGTGGAGCGCTAGCTGTAGAGTAGGAAGATGATGGCCTAGACAGTCTATTAGAAAACCGAGGCCTAAACTCACCTTGGGATGGCGTAAACTGGCCCATAGATCTGGCCCTCTTGGCCTGCCCTCTTTCCGACTCTTGTGTCCTTCTCCTTTGCCTTTGATCCTCCATCTTTTGTGCAAAAGCTTGTATCCTTGCTATATCCATATCTTTGTTCAAAGCAGCAATAGTACAATCCCTAACCAGGAATGAATCCAATCTATCCACGTAACGATGAACTCTATCCTCCATAGTAGCTACTACATTAGGAGCATACCTGGCCAAAGAATTAAACTTGAGACTATACTCTCTCACGCTCATATTCCCTTGGTGAAGATTTAAGAACTGAGTTGCACGGGCCTCCCGAATCTCCAATGGCAGATAATGGTCAAGGAATGCCTTTTTAAACTCTTTCCATTTAGCTGAAGGTGTATTTATACCCCTAGATTGTTTCCAAGCTTCGTACCACAATATAGCCACACCTTTTAATCTATATGTTGCCAACTCAACTGCTTCCTTACCAGATACATGCATAATATCTAAGGTCCTTTGGATTTGATCAATAAAGTCTTGCGGATCTTCATTAGGATCTGACCCGGTGAATGATGGAGGGTCCAAATTAAGGAAATCACGTATCCGCACACTAGCTTCCCTATTTGCACCACTAGTACCTGTTTGCCCTTGTCCTTGACCAGCAAGTATACGAGTCAACAATTGGACTGCATTCTTTAAATCTTGGTCAGTAGCATTAACCGGTGGTTCTTGGGGTGCTGCTGCCCTCCTTAGCTCTTCTGGAGACGGAGGAGTGGAGGAAGTCCGTGATGAAGACAGTTGAGCCTCACTTTGATTAGCTCGTCTAGGTGGTGATTTGCTGGTCCCTTCTCCAGTAGCCACATCTACTTGCTTACCAGTACTCTTACTTTTCCTAGTAACCGGCATTTTTGCTATAATAAAAACAATTTAAAGGTTAGATACGATAAACCTATAACATTGGCTCTATTGCACGATCTAAGAGATGAAGAAAAAGAGACAACTCCTAAATGTCCTGTAGCCTCCTGTTTATAGATGTGGTGCACAACACACCCATAAGCAAGACTCTACATAGACATGGCTTTGTAGACTCCCTAGGATGACCTGCTCTGATACCACTTTTGTCACGCCTCAAATTCCATTTAGACGGACAGGCACTCGATGCCCTAAAGGCCCGAGAGAACCAACTTATAACCTGTGATTCATCATGCATATAACTATGACAATTAAGAAGCTTTGACTATAGATAAGTTGCCTGAATAACAAGACCAACATAGATAGGCCCAAAACTTATGTACACGATCTGGCCATTGAGGCCACAACTGTTAAGAGCAAAGACATAACTAAGTTTTACTTTACCATTGGTCTACAAAGCCTCTACAAGATAGACAAACTTAGTTTAGGTCGGGACAGGGCCCCGCCTTACCCTTAACTATACAATACCCAAAATATATACCAAAGACTCGGTAAAGCCCCGAATCAACCTGGAGCTCACCAACAGCAGCCGAGTGTCCTGTGCTCCTACTGGGGAGGTCTACTAGCCAGAGTACATGTGCCTGCGGCATGAAATGCAGCGTCCCCATGAGGGACGTCAGTACGAGAGAATGTACTGAATATGTAAGGCATAAAGTAAACCATATGTAAACAAGAGCTCAAATAGAACCAGGTATCAGTGCATAAACATGTAAATAAGAACAGAAGATCACATTTGCTTACACTTGTGAAATCATGTATATTACGTTCTTTGGTTACTCTTCTTTGCTTTATGATCATTGTAAGGCATGTAATACACGTGACCAACTTATCAGTGGTAGAAGAGGAGTCCCATGCTAGGCAATTTAACCCCTGGGATGCTGCCCTCATAAATATACAAATTGGGATCGACCCATGCTAGGCTTTCGCCCCTAGGCTGCCACCCATAAGTACACAAATAGGGATCGACCCATGCTAGGCTTTCACCCCTGGGCTGCCACCCACACATATACAGATTACTTCATTTAGTTTCTTTAATCTTTGAGATTGTTACATTGGTGGTTGTAACCTTTATTGAGCTCAAAACTATGGACCAGTAGTAGAAGACATGTGAACATGCACTTAAGGCAGTAACAATGATATAAGGAGCAAACGTAACATCAACGTACTATTTAGGAGCTTATATGATACACTGAACCTCATTTGGCTTAGAGAATAACTCACAAAGCTTGTTGTTGAAAGTACCTTTACTAGGAAACCCACTTCGTTGGTAACAACACAAATATAAGAGTTCATGCCAAGGAATATGAAACTGAGAAACCTTACATACCTTGTTGTGTAACTCGGATATTACAACGAATTAAGCTTCCCCCTTTCAGATTATTTATCTACAATGAAATACGTGGCAAAACTAGTATTAGTAGCTAGTTAACCAATTTGGGCTACTTGATCCCACTAAATCAGTAACTAGGCAGTAAGCTCGTAATTGATCAAACCAAGAGTGTTCCTTTCACCTCTTCCCTTCTAAACATATCTACATACTGTACGACCTTCTCATAAGGTCCCTTGAAACTCTTCCGACTTCACAACATATACCAAATAACATACAAAGGTGTGCAGGCAGCAAGTTAACATAACACCCAATAAGTGGTGTATTACCACACCCTCCTTCCATACTTCAATACAACTTCACACACCCTTTTACAAGTTCCACCAAGCTGTCCCAAATATATACACATAAAACCGCTCCTAAAACAATCCCAAACATCCTTCAACATAATAAGAAAGTATTTTTAACTCAAGGATTCCAATCACTACCCCATGGTTCTTGACACAAACACATACAGAATTCTTCATCAAACTTGCATATAAAAAGGGGTAAAAATGGGCAGTAACTTTACCTTAAATTCTGAAAATCTGTCCTCCCAACTTGTACTTCTTCAAGAGCTTGAACTCCCCTTCAACTTAGCTTGAAAAGAGGGAGAATACTTAAGAACCCTAATGGTATTTTATGGCTGCTATGTGAAGCTAAGAGAGAGAGAAAGAAAGAACTTCTAAAATCTATTTTTTTTTCAAGTTAAAATGAGTGAAATGAGCTGGTCTTAACCCCTTTAAAGGGGGGCTGCTTTGGCCGACTTTCCTTGCTCATTTTGAGCCACAAAATGTCAAGAAGGTGATACACCTACTTGGCCATTTTACATGGGCTTTGTTGGACTTAACCTTATTGGGCCTTGGCTGCCAATTCTTGAATTTTTAGTTATGTCATTTGGGCTAACAAATGCACCAGAAACTTTTATGGATCTGATGAATAGGGTGTTCAAGCCATTCTTGGACGTGTTTGTGATTGTATTCATAGATGATATCTTGGTCTATTCAAGATCAAAGGAGGACCATGTTAATCACTTGTGGCAGGTGTTACAGGTTCTTCGTGATCGTAAGCTATATGCAAAGTTTTCTAAATGTGAGTTTTGGTTAACATCTATGGCATTCTTGGGTCATATTGTCTCTGATGAAGGAATAAGGGTTGATACTCAAAAGATAGAAGCCGTGAAGAACTGGCCAAGACCTACAACACCTACGGAGGTTCGTAGTTTCCTTGGGTTGGCAGGTTATTATAGAAGGTTCGTTGAGGGATTTTCCTCTATTTCTGCACCCTTAAATAAGCTAACACACAAGGCAGCCAAGTTCCAATGGAGCGATGCATGCGAAAGAAGCTTCCAGGAGCTGAAAAATAAGTTGACTTCTACACCTATATTGGTACTTCCAGAAGGCATAGAAGGGTATGCAGTGTATTGTGATGCATCGGGAGTGGGCGTAGGATGCGTATTGATGCAGCATGGTAAAGTAATAGCTTATGCCTCAAGACAGTTGCGGCCACATGAGAAAAATTATCCAACCCATGATCTAGAGCTAGCAGCGGTTGTATTTGCTTTAAAGATATGGCGCCACTACTTGTATGGGGTTCATGTTGACATATATACTGACCATAAGAGCTTGCAATATATCTTTAAGCAGAAGGATCTGAATCTGAGGTAGCGAAGATGGCTTGAGTTATTAAAAGATTATGATGTTGATATCTTGTATCATCCGGGGAAAGCAAATGTGGTGGCCGATGCTTTAAGTCATAGGACAATGGCAAACACCTATGGGCAGTCCATGGAAAGACAAAGAATAGCTAAGGATCTATACCAACTAGCTAGCTTGGGGGTTCGCCTTCTTGAATCTCAAGATGAAGGGATTATTGTTCAAAATGCAGCAGAATCCTCATTAGTAGTCGAAGTAAAAGAGAAGCAATATAGGATCCTATTCTATTACAGCTTAAGGAGAATGTACAAAAAGGGGTGACAAGGGCATTTGAGCTTACGCAAAACAAAGTACTCCAGTGCCAAAACAGATTGTGTGTGCCTAATATAGATGGACTAAGGGAGAGAATTATGACAGAAGCACATCATTCAAGATATTCTATCCATCCGGGCTCAACTAAAATGTATCATGACTTGAAAGGAGTGTATTGGTGGAGTGACATGAAGAAGAACATTGCAGAATTTGTTTCTCAATGTCCAAATTGTCAACAAGTTAAAGTAGAGCACCAAAAGCCTGGAGGTTATATGCAACATATAGACCTTCCAATTTGGAAGTGGGACATGATCAACATGGATTTTGTCACTGGTCTGCCTCGCTCATTTCAGAAGTTTGACTCCATATGGGTGATAGTTGATAGACTCACCAAATCAGCCCACTTCTTGCCGGTTAAGGCTACTTATACAGTTGAAGAGTATGCAAGGTTGTATATTAAAGAGATAGTTCGGCTACATGGAATCCCAATCTCTATTATATCTGATAGGGGAGCTCAATTCACTGCAAATTTTTGGAAATCATTCCAGAAGAGTTTGGGAACACAAGTGAATTTAAGTACGGCCTTTCACCCTCAAACGGATGGTCAGGCAGAACGTACAATCCAAACACTTGAGGATATGTTACGAGCTTGTGTATTGGACTTTAAAGGTAGCTGGGATGACCATTTACCACTTATTGAGTTTTCTTACAACAATAGCTACCATTCAAGTATTAAAATGGCACCTTATGAAGCTTTATATGGGAGGAAGTGTAGATCACCAATCGGATGGTTTGAAGTGGGTGAAACTACCTTATTTGGGCCAGATCTTGTTCATCAAGCTATGGAAAAAGTTAAGGTGATACAACAGCGGCTGGCAACGGCTCAAAGTCGATACAAATCATATGCAGATATTAGAAGAAGAGGGCTGGAGTTTGCTATAGGAGATTGGGTATTTTTGAAGGTGTCACCAATGAAAGGGGTGATGAGATTTGGTAAAAAGGGAAAGTTAAGTCCACGCTATATAGGGCCATATAATATTATTCAAAGAGTTGGCCAAGTCGCATATGAGTTAGAGCTACCCCGAGAGCTTTCAACTGTCCATCCGGTATTTCATGTCTCAATGCTTCGAAAGTGTATAGGTGACCCATCTCGTATTACTCCTATTGAAGATGTACAAGTTATGGGAGATCTCACTTATGAAGAAGTACCCATTGCTATTCTGGATCGCCAAGTTAAGAGGCTAAGAAATAAGGAAGTAGCTTCCGTAAAAGTACTGTGGAGAAACCAACAAGTAGAAGAAGTTACATGGGAAGCGGAAGAAGCGATGAAATCCAAGTATCCTCATCTATTTCAGTCCGATGAGAAAGGTGGAAGTGTCGAGTTGAGGCATTAACGAGTAAGTATAAGTCTATATATATTATCTGTCTAATAGTGGTACTTAACTTAGGCTTGAGCTTGTTTGGGCTGGTTAACTTTAATATCATTCGAGGACGAATGTTCCTAAGAAGGGGAGGATGTAACATCCCGTATTCTGCATATACTAGTCCTATTCATATATCACTTGATATAGCCTTGTTGTATAGGTGAGGGACCGAGTTTCTTATATGAGCAGTGATAGTTTAATGTGTATTGGGAGGTGTTGTAATGCCCCTATTCAGTTCAGCACGTAAACGGCCAAGTTAACCTCGACAAAAGTATTTAAACTCGAGATGGTAAGGTTGTATTTGAGTAAATATTTAGGGTGAAGTTTTAAGTTAAAGCAAAAGGGATTAGAAATTAGAAAATAGAATAAAATAAGTGAGTTGCTTGCTTGACTTAACTAAGTTAGTAGGTGACAAGTAGGTGCATCACCTACTTTGACTTATTGACCAGCCTAAAGAACTAGGTAGGTGCATCACCTACTAAGACTATTTTGACTAGCTTAGAGGGCCAAGTACACCCATCACCCACTTGAATAAATTCTGGCCCAAAGAAGTGAAAGAAAGGGAAAGAATTGGCAGCCAAGGCCCAATAAGGTTAAGTCCAACAAAGCCCATGTAAAATGGCCAAGTAGGTGTATCACCTTCTTGACATTTTGTGGCTCAAAATGAGCAAGGAAAGTCGGCCAAAGCAGCCCCCCTTTAAAGGGGTTAAGACCAGCTCATTTCACTCATTTTAACTTGAAAAAAAATAGATTTTAGAAGTTCTTTCTTTCTCTCTCTCTTAGCTTCACATAGCAGCCATAAAATACCATTAGGGTTCTTAAGTATTCTCCCTCTTTTCAAGCTAAGTTGAAGGGGAGTTCAAGCTCTTGAAGAAGTACAAGTTGGGAGGACAGATTTTCAGAATTTAAGGTAAAGTTACTGCCCATTTTTACCCCTTTTTATATGCAAGTTTGATGAAGAATTCTGTATGTGTTTGTGTCAAGAACCATGGGGTAGTGATTGGAATCCTTGAGTTAAAAATACTTTCTTATTATGTTGAAGGATGTTTGGGATTGTTTTAGGAGCGGTTTTATGTGTATATATTTGGGACAGCTTGGTGGAACTTGTAAAAGGGTGTGTGAAGTTGTATTGAAGTATGGAAGGAGGGTGTGGTAATACACCACTTAATTGGGTGTTATGTTAACTTGCTGCCTGCACACCTTTGTATGTTGTTTGGTATATGTTGTGAAGTCGAAAGAGTTTCAAGGGACCTTATGAGAAGGTCGTACAGTATGTAGATATGTTTAGAGGAGAAGAGGTGAAAGGAACACTCTTGGTTTGATCAATTACGAGCTTACTGCCTAGTTACTGATTTAGTGGGATCAAGTAGCCCAAATTGGTTAACTAGCTACTAATACTAGTTTTGCCACGTATTTCATTGTAGATAAATAATCTGAAAGGGGAAGCTTAATTCGTTGTAATATCCGAGTTACACAACAAGGTATGTAAGGTTTCTCAGTTTCATATTCCTTGGCATGAACTCTTATATTTGTGTTGTTACCAACGAAGTGGGTTTCCTAGTAAAGGTACTTTCAACAACAAGCTTTGTGAGTTATTCTCTAAGCCAAATGAGGTTCAGTGTATCATATAAGCTCCTAAATAGTACGTTGATGTTACGTTTGCTCCTTATATCATTGTTACTGCCTTAAGTGCATGTTCACATGTCTTCTACTACTGGTCCATAGTTTTGAGCTCAATAAAGGTTACAACCACCAATGTAACAATCTCAAAGATTAAAGAAACTAAATGAAGTAATCTGTATATGTGTGGGTGGCAGCCCAGGGGTGAAAGCCTAGCATGGGTCGATCCCTATTTGTGTACTTATGGGTGGCAGCCTAGGGGCGAAAGCCTAGCATGGGTCGATCCCAATTTGTATATTTATGAGGGCAGCATCCCAGGGGTTAAATTGCCTAGCATGGGACTCCTCTTCTACCACTGATCAGTTGGTCACGTGTATTACATGCCTTACAATGATCATAAAGCAAAGAAGAGTAACCAAAGAACGTAATATACATGATTTCACAAGTGTAAGCAAATGTGATCTTCTGTTCTTATTTACATGTTTATGCACTGATACATGATTCTATTTGAGCTCTTGTTTACATATGGGTTACTTTATGCCTTACATATTCAGTACATTCTCTCGTACTGACGTCCCTCATGGGGACGCTGCATTTCATGCCGCATGCATATGTACTCTGTCTAGTAGACCTCCCAGTAGGAGCACAGGACACTCGGCTGCTGTTGGTGAGCTCCAGGTGTTTTGGCTTGTCTAGAGGATTTTCTGAGTATAGGAGGCGCAGGTTCAGGCTCTGGTGGAAGTGGTAGAGGAACATGAGATGGTGGAGGTGAGTGAGCAGGTTCATGAGTATCAATAGAGGGCTCAGGTACATATGAAGATCTTGACAGACCTGAGGATGAAGGTTCAGCATCATGCAAGAACTCAAGCACAGGAAATACTGGGGAAGGATCAGAAGTCATAGACTTGAAAGGAAAAATGAATTCCTTGAACACAGTATCTCTGCTGATAAAGAAGGTGTGAGAGGTCAAATTTAGAAGAACATAGCCTTTTTGTGTAGAGGAATAGCCCATGAGAACTGAAGGTACAGCTCTGGGACTGAATTTATCAGACCTTTTCACTTGAGTGGCATAACATAAACTACCAAAGACTCTGATATGTTGGAGGGATGGAGCTCTGTGAAACAACTTCTGAAATGAAGACTTGCCATGTAACACACTACTAGGCAATCTGTTCAGTAAGTAAACAACAGTAGACACACAGTGACCCCAATACTGTAAGGGCACATGAGCCTGAAACCTGAGTGCCCTGGCCATATTCAGTATAGACCTGTGTCTCCTTTCTAGTACCCCATTCTGTTGAGGTGTGTAGACACATGAGCTTTGATGCTTAACCCCATATTGTTTGAGAAGAGTATACACCTGATCATTGAAGAACTCTGTCCCATTATCAGTTCTAAGACACTTAAGTTCGCAACAAAACTGAGTCTTTACTAGAGGGATGAAATCTCTAAGAACAACAATAGTATCTGCCTTGGTTATTAACAAGAAAATCCAGATATATTTGGAGTAGTCATCTACTAAAGTAAGAAAGAACCTTCTACCATCATGAGTAGGTACCTTGTAAGGCCCCCATACATCAGCATGTAACAATTCAAAAGGCTGAGTAGAAAATGAGAGACTAGTAGGAAAAGACTGTCTTGATTGTTTTGCAAGAGGACATACAGTACAGATGTGATCCTTAACAGGTACATTTTTGAGTTCATCCATGTGTGTCAAGACCTTAAGAGGTGCATGACCTAACCTTCTATGCCAAAGATTGCTATCACATTCATTATTAACATTTGGCACATTATTTGACTGACCAGCTGAGTTACACACTGCAGAGCCTTGGCTACCTTGGCTCATGCCTTCATGTGAGTTTGTTCTCAAGATATACAGACCATCATCCTCCTTACCAATCCCTATCACCTTCCCAGTGAAGAGATCCTGAAAGACACAGAAATCAGGAAAGAAAGCCACCATACACTGCAGTTCCTTGGTTATTTTAGCCACAGATAGAAGATTATATTTGAAATCTGGGATATATAATACACCCTGAACAGACTTATCAGGAAATATACATGATTCTCCTATGTGACTAACATTAACTTGTTGTCCTGTAGGTAGGTGCACTTTGTTCTTTTGATATACATCTAGTTCTTTAACCTTCGTGAGGAGATTTAGATTGTGAACCATGTGGTTAGACGCTCCAGTGTCTACTATCTAGTTAGACTGAAGTAGTTTAGACAAGAGAGCAATAATGGTACCTGGTGCACTAGATGTTGAGCCTGAAGATCCAACCTGAACTGTATTAGCCACTGAAGTGGAACAATGATCTTTGTCTTTGTTCAGCATCTGCAAAATCTGAGAATACTGTTCTTTAGTAAAGAAAGGTGCAACTTGAGGTGTAGAATCAGAATAGTACACAAGAGGTGGAAAAGGAGGTGAAGATGATGGAGATGATTGTGGAACAAACTGTTGTTGATCATCAGAGTGATTGGTGTTAGCAACATTGTTTGCATATGATCCGGATTGACCACCCTTCCTTTTAAACTTTCAATCAGAAGGATAACCAAGAAGCTTTCTGCAAATGTCCCTGGTATGTCCCTTGATTTTGCAGTAATCACAGAATAAACCTGACTTTCCACTTGTGTTGTTCCTAGGTCTGAACCCACCATTGTATCCTGAAGTAGAGCTTCCATTATTTCCACCATTATAGCCAGAATTGAAGTTGTTGTTGTAATTCGATTGATAGTTTGGACCTCTGTTGCTCATTAGTGCAGTTGTATCACCAACATCATTCAGCAGTCTATTGGACTTACTAGTCATATTCTTCCTCTGACTTTCCACATTAACAATCATTGCATACGCCTGATTGATGTTTGGAAGGGGATATATCATTAGGATTTGGCTTTTAGACTGATCATATGACTCATTTAGTCCCATTAGGAATTGCCAGAGCTTCTGCAAATGAAAATGTTCAGTGTACTTCTTGGACTCAGGGCAAGGACAACAAGGAGGTGGAACTAAGGCTTCAAACTCATCCCACAGCTCCCTGAGTTTTGTAAAATACACCGACACAGAAGCTACTCCTTGTGTTAGTGTGGTAATCTCTTTGTGTAGGAAGAAAGACCTAGATGCATTCACTTTGTCAAACCTCTCTCTGAGATCTTCCCAGACCTTGTGTGCATCAGAACCATAGATCACAGCACTAATCAAATCCTTAGACACAGTATTCATAATCCACCCTAACACAATGGCATTACATCTATCCCAAAGTGCATGCAAGCTAGAATCATACATCTCCCTTCTACATGTGCCTAGAACAAAACCTAGTTTGTTTTTCCCTAACAACACCAGCCGCATCGATTTACTCCATAATGAATAATTCTCCGAGCCTTGAAGTTTAATCGAGATAAGAACAGAACCTTGTGTATCAGACGGATGGACATATAGAGGATGATTTTGGTGTACTTGATCCTCCTGCTGAGTAGTACTCTGTCGAGCCTGAGTAGTAGTTTCACCATCTTCGAGCGCCATTACAACAAGGAATTACAGATCGATCTGCAATTTGCCGCAAAATCGAGAATTGTAGTTTTAGATGAATCGAGACTTGGTTGAATTCTTCTTCCGTAGAGTTGACTAAGTTGCTAGCGGTAACCTAGCTCTGATACCATGTTAAAGTTCAGCCATGGAAGAAGAGAAAAGAAGCTTGAGGAAGAAGGAATGAAGAGGAGGAGATTTGGGAGAAAATATCTCTTTGATTCAATACTGCAAAACTCTTTTCTCAACTACAGAGTGAGTACTATTTATAACTAACTTGAAAACTAACTCCTAACAAACTAACTGATTGGCTACATTATCGACTAACTAATTTCTGTTTAATTAAATAACAGCTAAGCTAATGACAGCTGGAGCTTTTCAGCTTCTAACTAACTAACTAACTTCTCAACAAAAAGCGCAGTGTAGAAATTCAGATTGCAAGTGGGTAATTATGGCATCAAAAATGCATCGGGACAAGGCATTTCAGATTAAAACTTATGATTCGAAGCATACTTGCAAACATTAGCACTATCGCAACAAGACGATAACTTCTTCATTTATTGCAAGAACATATCTTGATGAAATCAGGAAAAACAGGGAGTGGAAGTTGTCTGATTTCAGAGACACAGTTAGTGTGGGACTTAAGGCTCATTTCACTTTAGCTCAAGCTAGAAAGGCTAAAAAAAGCACTTGCATTAATTGATGGAGATGTCAAAGAACAATTTTTCATTCTTTGGGACTACTACCTTGAAATTGGAAGGTCAAATCCCAGAACTTCAATGTATATGAAGTTAACTCAAAATGAAATGCCTAACAAACCATACAGATTTCAAAGAATCTACATATGTTTTGTTGCTTGTAAGAAGGGGTTTAAGGCAGGATGTAGAAAAATAGTGGGTGTGGATGGGTGTTGGTTAAAGGGTCAAATGTATGGATATCAGTTGTTGACTGCAGTTAGCTTGGATTCTAACAATAATATTTTTCCAATGGCCTACGCAGTTGTTGAAAAGGAAACTAAGGAGACATGGTCATGGTTTTTGACCTACTTGGCTGATGACTTGGAAATTGACGATCAAGATGGTTGGACCTTTATGCCGGACAAGCAAAAGGTCCTTATTGAAGCGTTTAATGAAGTTTTGCCATTCGTGAGTCATAAATTTTGCGTGAGACCTCTTCATAATAATTTCAAGAGGGCTGGTTTTAGTGGTTCCTCGCTAAAACATGCACTTTGGGCTGCTGCAAGTGCTACAACAGTGAAATTCTTCAATGCTCGCATAGATGACATCGTTAAATTGGATGCCGAAGCTGTTATGTGGTTGAAAGAAAAGGAACCAACTGAATGGTCTAAATCACATTTTTCTCCCAATGCTAAGTGTGATATTTTGTTGAATAATTTGTGCGAATCGTTTAATAGCATGATACTTGACGCTAGAGAAACTAAGGTATCTTCTTATGGCTAGATTCCAAGCTAACAGGGATAAAGCTGATAGATGGAATTGTGGTGATATTTGCCCTCGGATTAAGAGTATTCTGCACAAAAATGAGAAAGTTGTTGCTGGTTATATTCCTAAAAAATTGAATGAATGAAACTTTGAAATTTTTGGTGGAAGCGTGAGTGACATTTGGGCTGTGGACCTTGCTGGCAGAAAATGTAGTTGTAGAAAATGGGCCATCACAGGAATCCCTTGCAAGCATGCTATTTCAGCAATTTGGCATAAAAATGATGAGGTTATTAATTATGTGGATGACTGCTATAAGGTGGAAATGTATCGACGAATTTATAAACCAGCCATTCTTCCAATTAATGGTTCACAGTTGTGGCCTAAATCAGGCAAGGTCCCTCCTTTGCCTCCAATATTTTCAACACAACACAAACCAGAAAAAAAGCAAAAATTGAGAAGAAAAGAGCAAGATGAAGTAGGCTCCGGTAGAACCAAGATGAAGAAGAAGCAAACATCAGTTAACTGTAGTCAATGTCACAAGTCTGGCCATAATATGAGAACTTTCAAATTTAACTATGTGCAGCCAGAAGGAGGAGTTTTTGAGCCAGCTTGTTGGATGCCTTCTACTTCATTTGCACCTGAAAAGTTGCCGGTAAATTTTTTGATATAATAGTAAAATTAGCTTGGCATCTTTAAAAATCTGATTTTCTCCCCTTTACAGGTTAGAAGAACAGAAATTATCCATGATGATAATATTACGTCATCCAATATGAATATTTAATATGGTATTTCTTTTTATTTGATCACTCTTGTTCTTCTTTTTTACTTTATATCTACGTTGATGGTTAATCTACACATTTCAGATGGGTAGCTGATTTGAAGTGATAATATTTTTGTTGATGGCTTGATAGCTGGTTGAAGTGAAGAAGTTTTTGTTGATTTTGTGTCGGTAGTTGAATGAAGTGAAGATATTTTGCTGGTTTCGTGTTGGTAGCTCATAGCTGATTGAAGTGAAGATCTTAAAAATTAACTTCAGTGTTTCTTTTGTTGTTTTTATTCATATCTTTGAATTGACTCATGTAATGTAATTTTAGTAAGTTGTGACTAGAAACTTCAATATGCACCAGCAAAGTTAATATATGCACTAGTTTTCTTAAAAGTGAAAGTGAAAGTGAAAGTAGTTATTTATATGATTCCTACCTGCAAGTTTGAAAGAACTTTAAGTCTTGTTATATACTTCATGTACCGAGTAGATATGTGACTTCCAGGGAAGTACAAGAGTTTGAGAGTGTTCAATAATAGTTTTCAATCATATTTCCATTTATTGGATGTCCGACGAGTGAAAGTAAATTGATTGGTTGGCTCTTTTACCTTGTAAAGAAGTTGGCAGCTGGTGACGGGTTCACAATTAGAGTTCTTGCTAATGGACTCTTTCATATTACTTACTCAAGTGCCCCAGAAATGTTAACGACATATCTTCAATCAACTTATTGGATGCCCGATGAGTGAAAGTAAATTAATTGGTTGGTTCTTTCACCTTGTAAAGAATTTGGCAGGCTTATCAACTTTCAATCAAATGCGTCAAGGGGACATTCCCATGTGTGAAGGCTGTTATTAGACCTTGGAGCGGTAACAGAGGCTTGAATGTCACTGAATTTATCGACACTGGAAAAAGACTCGAGTATAGTAGGTTATCTCTAACTTTGTTTGTCAACATTATGATTGATATATATATGCACATCAAAAGTAGTTGGCTGGACAAAGGCCATAAAATTAGGGGTAAAGTCTACGTACATCCTATCCTCCCCAAACTCCATTATGAATTTACACTAAACATGTTGTTGGTCCTTAAATGTTTCAATACACCATATGTGCTGAAAAAATTGCAGATTCAATATGCACCAGATGTGCTAAAAGAATGTTCCAATATGCACCGGATTTTTTCAATGATTATAAGAACTTGATGTGCTTAATGTGTACTAGGATTTTCAATGTTGATGCTCCAGGTATGTTCAATAAAATATGCACCAGATATGTTCAATATACACCAGATCTTACAATGACAATGGATCAAAACTTTGAACATAAAATCTGCACTTTACATATGAGAGTTAAAGCACCATATTTTTGAGAAAAGAAGTTGTCATCACAATTACATAAATCAAAGATTCAAGTACAAGTTCTACGATTACACATCAATTTATGGCAATCGACTTGAACCATGATTCAAACAATCGAGTTGCATTCTAGATATTACACCTATAATAAAATCACAAAAGATAATACACCAACACATATTTTCTCTACTCTTGGCATTAACAAATTTGCTTTTGAACTTTTTCACTTTCTCCTTCTCTTTTTCAAATGCTATCAATTTTCTTGACAAAGACAATGAAAGGCTTTAAGAATTGCTTTTATTAGAGTTCACTTATCACCTTTTAATTGGAGCAACTTTGAAAATTAGGGCTTCAGAGATGAACTGAGAAGAGAAAAGCATCTTCCTTTTTGACATTTTACAGTAAAAAATAGAATCTCTTTGTTCACTGAAAGAGGGAAGCTTCCTTTTTTTAATGGCCGAGGCAAAAAAGAATAACCCACAAGCTCTTCGAAACAGAGCTTTCTATGGAAAAACATAGAGAATGAAGGGGAAAGGGAAAGCTGTTCACGGTTCAATTTTTTACACTTGAATTACACGTGAGGCTTCAAGGTTAACTTTAACGGGGTTTTGTGTTTAGATTGAAAGATCAAATTGAGCACCTTTTATAATATATTAAGGACTATATAGATCATGTAAAATATATTAAGGACCGAAACAAAGCAACCCATATACATTAAGGACCATTTTGATCATTTTCTCCTTAAGGAATCGTCACCTAATTATTATGGTGAATTAGGACACCTGAATTGTTTAAAGAGATTATCTAAAGTTAACTCTGTTTTAAGGTCTACTAACATAAGTTTCTAGATAAGGGTTCAATTAATCTAAAGGGAAGGTATTAGGCACCCTTTAAGATCCATTAAAAATAGTACACCATCCAGACTTAGGTTGATTTATTAGACTAATTGTAAAAATGTAAAATTATGTGAAATGCTAAGAATCATGTAACCTCAACACATGTTCTTGAAAACAACTTACAAAAATCCTTCACGTTGGAAATAAAATGACACTTTGAATGGTTTGAAAACTTATTTAATGTTGGTTGAGAAGGAGCAACTTCGAATAGTGACCTGAAGATCCATTTGGGTTTAAAACACGAGAAATACTTGAAGAGAAATTGTTGGTGAACTTAAAAAATTTCTTATGATATAAAAGGGACGGTAATAATTTATAGATAAAAGATAATTGAAATGTTTTTGCAAAAATAAAGACAACTTGTACAAATACTTTATTTATTTTTTGCTTCTGGAACGAAATTGAATTCAAAGTCTAACCCAAATTATGTCATTTTTTAGAGTTGAAAACGATTGATGAGAAAAACGTCTAGGTAAAATGAGTTTTCTTAAATCCTAAAAAATGTTCACCTTTTATGTGATAGAATACACTCTTACTGTAAAAAAGAGAAGAAAGACTCTAAGTGATTAGAGAAACTTCATAATTAATTCTATGTTAAGCATAAGTTTCAACAACTAATCCCAAACTTGAAACAAACCCCCAAAACACACATATCAACAATTAATCATAAGGTGTTAGATAAGAGTAAATAACAAAAGAAAATGAATAACGTCATAGGAATCTCGAGCAATTTTAGCTTGTTTTTTTGCTATTTGGGGAATTCTAAGAAAAGAGATATGCGATGACTCCAAATGATGGCAGTGTCGAGTCTCGCCTTGAGACTCTACTCCCGAGAGTCTTAAATTAAGACTCCATATGCTCCGAAGTGTACATGTGAAATAAAGAAAGGAGAAGGATTAGAATACAACTTCAATCGAAAGATGAATTGTTAACAATACAAAATGCTATGACCTGTAATTAAGCATTTATATTCTTATTAAATCTCAAGACAAGACTAATGATTTTTTAAAAACTGGAACAGAACATATAAAATTGCAAAGAAGTAAAACATTTTAACGATTTTCAAAAGTCAAGCAAGTCATTTTATAGAATCTTGGGGAAAGATAAATTCAAGCCACACATTATTGAAGTGTCCAAGTAAACTAAACATACTTTAGTACATTCATGCTAGGTGGCTCACATGTATTACTCATATTTGTAAAATGTTATCTAGATGGAAGTGCTTCTCAACCTATTGTTAGCCAACCGATTAAAAGAAACTCTTCTAAATACAACAACTTTTCATACATTTTTCAAGATTACACTTCAGTGACATGCTTGCAATTCTCACAAGTTTGAAAATTTAAATGACCAAGTCACTCACAAATCTGGAAAAGATATAAAGCCAGCTAAAGGGCAAAATAAATACTTCCTCCCTTACTGTATACTCGTGAAGCATGGGAGTACGAATGAGTAAAAAATATTAGTATTTATTTTTCTCCCCGGACTAATTAGATTCCAAAGACGATAAATTAAGGCTTAGTTAAAATAAGGACATGACGAACATTCAAGCATCATTAACTCTTAAAAGGTTAAAAACAATAGCTAAACATACAAATTAATCATAAAAGATATAAATATAGGAGATCTCTAGAAAATGATATTTTTAAGGAAACACAGAATCATTTATAAAGAAAATCAAAATAAGATCTGATTTTACCTATTGGGGTGTAGTGAACTAGGGATCGTCGGCCTTGAATCTACTCTCTCATTGTGAAAAAATTCAGAAGCTTATGGAACACCTCTGTTATCGTTCAACAGGAGGAAAGAGAGACAATGGCTTTTTTTTCCCGAAAAGTTGTAAATAAACAGTAAAGTTGGAGGAGAAAGTGGGCAGCTAAAGCAATAAACTTAGATTGTGTGTGTATATATGGTTCTTGTGAGTATCCAAGCTCTGTCATTTGGCTGAGAGTTTGAGATGTATTTATAGGCAAGGATTAGGGTTTACCCTTCTTCAAATTGGTGGGAAATTGAAGGGTTTTTAATTTCGAATTTGGTCAAGGAAAGCTGAAAATTGAACGTTGGAGAATGCTTTTTGCAGTGGAAGACAACAAAACCCATTAATTCTTGCAGAAATTGAATCAATTGAGAGATGAAAGTAGAAATAAGTTGATAAAGGGAGAAGATAGAATGAGAGAGTGTGTTTAAGATATGCTAAGATACAAAGTTGTGAGAAAGCTACAAGATTTTCCTAAAATGGTGTGACAAATTCTACTTGAAGTTGATGGAAATGGAGAGCTTTCATTGAAAATGGAAAGGGAAGGAGCGGTTGTTGAGAAATGAAAAGAGACCTAATCTTAGTTTATGATGTTGAGGGTTATTGGGCTGCTGAAAACAACTAGAAATGGGCCTCGGTTTAAAGGTGAAATGGGCTGAATACATGGCCTGGTTTTGGGGTCATTTTTGACCGAATTTGATGATCTTTTACTTCTATAAAATAATTCTTTTGAGCTTCTAATTTATAACTAGTATAATATATATTAGCGATAAAAACTATAACTATGTACTAAAGTACTTACAATTAATTTAGTAAATATGAAACTTGAAATAAAGTAACGACGATTGATTTTAAAGAACATAATAATATTAATATTGATAATATACTTGTAATCTTTAAAAATGATGAAAACGATAATAAAATCTAAATTAGTAGAAATAACAGTGTGTAATAGGTAATAACGATAATAATAGTAATAAACAAAAATGATAGTGAAATATAAGATATTTAATTTGTTAAAAATTTAGAAGCTCAAGTGAATGAATTAAAAGAAAGGAGGACAAAATTGGGTGTCAACTCTTGGAACAATACTATTAATGAAATCATGCTAATAACATAACTCTAAAGATAAGAATAATCAGAAAGCAACCTCATAAGTACAACCCTAGGATAGAATAAGCTACACCGCTCAGAAGGCCACTAACAAGAGCCACAATAAGATAGAATTCACTAATTCACCGATGACCAAAAAGCCTCTAACAAGTACTACCGTATACCTCAACTATGGAAGGACGCACCCGTATACCTCAACTATACCGTATACCCCTCCTATGGCACTCGCAACATGTAGCTCCTAGTCCGGATCGACAAGGTCCATGGAGGTGCTCGACCACATACTAAATCTCAAAATCTCAAATATAATCGCCCGGCGTGTATCCGGGTCTAAATGAGTGATCGAAATCTCAAAGTAAGTGCTCGGAGTCTATACGGGTTTAAATCAGTAAGTCAAGTCTCAAAACCCTAATAAAGGGTGACTAGAGCATAACCGAGTCTAAATATATAGTAAAAATAAGTTTTGCGCTCAGCTCGACCGAGTCTAGTACAGAGTAAAAATCCTATGATAAACCATCATTTAATCTCTCTTAACCCAAGAAGATCCATAAAAATCAGTTTCAAATCCTTTTTATAATTAATTTTACTGAAAACGGGCCCTCGAGGCCATGCAAGGTTTAGAATATCGGTGATACTAGGCCCGCATCCAAAGTAGTAGTAAAATAATGCAAAAAATTATTTATATGAATGATAATGGTATGCTCAAACACAATCAGTAGCCCAACAACTCACAATCAACCTATCGGCCCTGCACATGCTCAAATCGCTCTACAACATAGATATCCATCCATAATCTATAATTCGATATCCGGGACTCACGGACATTCCCAAATAACCCACCATCTATGGTCCAAAGGCGATTACAAAGAACACACAGGTCCATAAGGGTAATCCTACAACACTAGATCAATTACTACAACCAACATAAGAAAAATAAGGAGGATGGAAGAAGCGGACAAGGTATAGGGTGCCAACCTAAGATACCCAACCCAAGAATACTAGATAGTGCAATTATAGCCTATATACGCAGAGTCTATGTAGAGAAAACTATAACCTACCTGTTGTCCGATAACAAGTTTCTGGAATGACATTGTCCAAGCCCGAACTGCTCTGAGAAGTCCCGAAAAGCAATCACACTATCAAGAATGCAATTTACGTGTTAAAACAAGACTAACGATACTCATATCACTAGAAGTTTAGCCGGGTTAAAATCTGGGTCACAAGAGGGCCTGTGGGTCCCGCTACCCGAAATTGGAAACAAAAATGGACACAATATTCCCGACCTTGCCAGGAACACATGCTCCGAAATTGAGCGAGAATCGACTAATAAAAGGGCTCAAAACAGCCCTAAGCTTAAAGAAACCAAGAAGGAAATTGAAAGGAGAATTTACAAAATTAGACAAGAAAACTTACCGATTAGAGGTTAAAAATGATCACGGACCGAGAATATAACCACCTCCAAGCCTTGGAATGATCATAGTTGAATAAAGTGCTAGGAGTTCAATGAAAATGGTTGAAATTCGATTATGGGGCGAAGAAAATAAAGTGAACAATTTATATACTGACAGGGGTTCTTCTTTGCGATCACGAAGGGACCCCATACAGTCGTAATGACCATGCTGGCTAGACCATCGCTATCACAAAGGCTAGCCATGCAGTCGTGAAAAACAAGGAGGCAGGGGTTGTGCGACTGTCATGATAAGGAACCTCACGATTGTAAAGAACAAAGGGCGTCGGGTCCACAAGCCCTTCATCGCGGTCGCGATGCCTAAAAAGGCAGACCATCACAATCGTGTGGCCTCCCTCATGGTCGTGATTAAGGCATGAGGCCTGCACCTGCAACAACAACCAGTAGAAAAAGCTTAAGATAAAATATCTCAAAATGAGCCCACAGGGCGCATCCGGGACCTCGCACACGCAAATGAACTATGCTACTGCACAGGAAATGGCATTTCGGACTCAACAAAATTAACAAAATTCCTAACGAAGGTCAATTTAACAAAAAGTGGGCCCCATACCCAATACCAACCTTAGGCTAACTATTTCCAAAATGAAACTCAATGACCAAAAGCGAGTCCGGAAGTCTCGGGACCTGAACCAAAGGTCCCTCTAGCCCAAAGTGAACATTCAAGAGCTAACAACGCTGATGAAATTTCCATCCGAGGCTGTCTTGCCCGAATGTTGACCAATGTAAAACTTTCAAGTTGAAATGGACAGAAAACACAAAAAGCAAGACAAAACCAAATCGAAAGCTCCCACACTCCGTCCAAGGGTCCAACTTGACAAAAATCCACGCTTCGGAGCTAACGGAACTGTCGAAATTCAATTCTGAGCATGCTTACCAAAAATGTTGACCGAAGTCTACAATTTCCTAAGTCAAAGCTCTAAACCAGGGAAATGGTTATAACGACCTAATGAATAGCCAGGGCACCATACCACCAGTTCCAGCAACCCATAAATGACTTGGGGACGCTACAGGAATGCTCTAACATTACAAAGAGAGCAAAAATGCAGGAATGACCAGAAGGGTCATTACACCGGCATCCCATACTATTGGAGTGTATACTCAACAAACAGCAAACAAGGGTGGAGCCGAACAAAGAATGAATGATATGGTGTGATCAGGTGGTATCGTTATGCACCTCCTCCAGTGTACGTAGGCCCAACAGGTAGGATCCATGGAAGGCTTTCCCCATATACCTCAACTACCCCATATACCCCTCCTCCGACACTCTTTGCCCGTAGCCTCTAATCTGGATCGACAAGGTCCATGAAGGTCTCCGTTACCATATACAACTCTCAATAACTCAATAAAAGTGCCCGTACTTAAACTGGGTATAAAATAAGTGGAAAATGTCAAGTCTAGAACTTCCGCCCAGCCGAGCCTAGTATAATATCAAATGCAGTGGTAAATTATGTCTAGCACTCTGGCCTAGCCGAGGCTAGTGTCACTTCGAAATCAGAAGTAAATCCTATCTAGAACTTCGGCCTAGCCGAGTCTAGAATCAATGTGAAAATCATATCAAAAATCTCTTTTACTCCAAGAAGATCCATAAACTAATTTTAATCCATTACTAGCCATTTATTACAGAAAATGGGCCCTCGAGGGCATGCAAAGTTAGAAAACCAGTGATAGTTAGGCCCGCAACTATAGTAGTAATAAAACCAATGCAAAAAAATCCTTTTTCCTGATAATGATGACATGATCGCAAATAATCAATAGCCCAATGGCTCACAATTTACCTACCGGCACTGCACATGCTCTATCTGCTCTACAACAAAGATAATAAGATCCATAATCACAAATCGATGTCCGAGACTCACGGACATTGTCAAATATCCCACCATCTATGTTCTAGAGGCATAAACGAAGGCCACACAAGGCCACAAGAGGTAATACTACACAATGAGATCAAATACTAAAGCAAAGGTACGAAATGAAATGGACAAAAAGAAAGCAGACAAGGTCTGGGGTGCCAACCTAGTAAATCCAACCCAAGGATGCTAAATAGTACAATTATAGCATATATACACAAAGTCTAAGGTAGGGAAACCGTAACCTACCTGGCGTCCAACATAATAGCTGCTAGGAAGCCAATGCTTGATCCCAAACTGCTCCAGGAAGCTCCGAACAGCTAACACACTATCAAGAACACAATCTACGTGTTAAAACAAAGCTAATGGTACACATATTGCTAAACATTTATCCAGATCAAAATCTTGTTTAAAAGTGGGCCCCATAACTTGAAGCCAGAAACAAAAGTTACCACAAGGTTTCCAATGTTACCGAGATGACATGCTCAAAATTTAAGCATAAATTGATCACCGAAAGGGCTCAAAACAATCCATAGAATCTCGATAACAAAGAGGGAATTTAAATGGAAAATTTATGGAATTTACGTAGAAAACTTACCAATTGGAGTCGACAAAATAATCACGAACTGAAAATAGTCACCCCAATAACTTGGAATAATCACACACAGAATTTGGGGAGCTTGAGCTCAAGAGCTATGGAAAAAATAGTGTGGGAGCTTTGAAAAATGAAGGAGAAGATATATACTGAAAGGGGTCCTTCTTTGCGATCGCGAAGGGACCCCACGCGGTCGCGGTGAACACGCTGGCTAGGCTATCCCGATTGCGATAGTATGGCCAAGCAGTAGCAAAGAATAAGGGGGCGGGGACTGCATCGCGATCGCGATCTTGAGAACTCGCGGTCGTGATGTCCAAGGAGACAGAGCATCACGATCGTGTGGACCCCTCGTGGTCACGATTAAGGCTTGAGGTCTGCACCTGCAACAACAACAAACAACTTTTCAAGTTACAAAGTCACCAAATGGGTCCCCGAGATTTATTCGGGACCCCGTGTGTGGAAACGAACTATGCTACCGCACTCGAAATGGATTCCTGACTCAACGAAATCGATGAAATTCCCATGAAGGTCGATTTAACAAAACATGGGACCCCACGCCCAAAACAAACCTTTGGCAAACTTTTCCAAAATGAAACCCGATAACCCAAAACAAGTTCGGAAGCCTCGGGTCCCAAACCAAAGGTCCCTCTAGCCTGAAATTGACATTCCGCGGCCGACTTCTCTGAATGTTGACCAAAGTCAAACTTCCAAGTCTTACTGGCCTAAAAACACAGAAAATAAAATAAATCCAAACCAATAACTTCCAAACCCTGGCCAAGGGTCCTACTAGACCAAAGTCCACACTCTGGAGCTGACAAAACTGTCAGAATTCAATTTCGAGCACGTTTACCAAAAATATTGACCAAAGTCAATGATTTACTAAGTTAAAAGCTCTAAAATAGAGAAATGATCATAATGACCGAACGAATGGCCAGGGCACCGAACTACCAGCCCCAACAATCCATACATGACTTGGGGCTGCTATAGGCAAGATCTAACAGTACAAAGAAAGTGAAAATGCGAGAATAACCGAAAGGGTCACTACATCATCCACTACTAAAAAGGACTTTCGGCAGCGAAAGTCAAGAAAAGGGAGTACCTAAAGGCTCAAACAACTGTGGATATTGAGCTTGCATATCTATGTCGGTCTCCCAGGTAGCCTCCTCAACTAGAAGGTGCATCCACTAAACCTTAACTACAGGAATCTCTCTAGACCTCAATCTCCTGAAATCTCTGGCTAAAATGGCTACCGGCTCCTCAACAAAGGTCAAACTCACATCCAACTGCACTGTATCCCACTGCAACACATGCGACTCATCCAAAACATATCGCCGCAACATTGATACATGGAGGACTGGTTGCATAGCTGAAAACATCAGAGGAAAGGCTAACTGATAAGCAACACTACCAACCCTCTAAAGAATCTCGAATGACCCAATATACCTGGGGCAAAGTTTTCCCCACCTACCAAATATCATCATGCCCTTCATAGGCAACACACGGAGAAACACTAGGTCACTAACACTTAACTCTAAGGCACGAATTCTACAATCTGCATAACTCTTCTTCCTACTCTGGGCTGCCCGAAGTCTATCCTGAATCACCTAGACTCTGTCTAAGGAATCACGAAGTAAGTCTGTACTCTGTAGTCTGGACTCCAAACCATCAAACTAACCCACTGGTGATCTGCAATTCCTACCATACAATGCCTTAAAATGTGTCATGCTAATACTAGAGTGGTAACTATTATTATAAGCAAACTCTGCCAAAGGCACATACTGATCCCATGAACCTCCAAAGTCAAGAATACATGCCCATAACATATCCTCCAAGACCAGGATAGTCCTCTTGGACTGGCCATCTGTCTGAGGGTGAAATGCAGTGCTAAGTTGAACCTCTGTACCCATCTCTCGCTGAATAGTCTTCTAAAACTGGGATGTAAACTGAGTGTTGTGGTATGAATTGATAGAAGTTGGGACCCCATGCAAACAAACCACCTCACTGAGATAAACCTGAGCCAACGTCTCTACACTATAGGAAGAATGAACAGGTAAGAAGTGTGCTGACTTAGTCATCCTATCAACAATAACCCAAATAGAGTCAAATCCTCGAGAAGTGCATGACACCGTGCTATGAAATCCATTGTCATCCCTTCTCACTTCCACTCAGGAATGGAAAGTCTCTGCATCAATCCACCAGGTCTCATATGCTCGAACTTAACCCGCTGACAATTCAAGCACCGAGATACAAACTCCGCTATATCCCGCTTCATACCACTCCACCAGTAAAGATACCTCAAATCTATACACATCTTAGCTGCGCCTAGATGGGTGGAATACCTAGAACAATGTGCCTCACAAAGAATTAACTGAACCAAAACTCTAACTCTCAAAATACAAAGGCGACTATCAAATCTCAAAACACCATCAGAATCTAAAGTAGCCCTGCTGGCTTTACCCCGAACAACCTGATCACAAATATCACACAACCATTGATCCTTAAAATGACGCTTCACAATCTAATCAACCAAAGTAAAATGGGCCTCAATACTAGAAAGAACTCTGGTAGGATCTGACAAATCAAGTCTAACCAAACGGTTAGCCAAGGACCGGATGTCCAAGGCCAACAGTCGCTCTAAAACTGAAAGAGAAGCTAGACTGCCCATACTCACTGTCTTTCAGCTCAAGGCATCCCGCTACCACATTTGCCTTACCCGGATGGTACAAAATAGTGTAGTCACAATCCTTCAGTAACTCAATCCATCTCTGTTGCCTAGAACTGATCTCTCTTGACTCGTGATGTACTGAAGACCACGGTGATCAATAAAGATCTAACAGTGAACCCTATATAAGTAATGTCTCCAAATCTTGAGCGCGAAGACTACCTCTACCAACTCCAAGTCAATTTTGGGGTAGTTGCACTCATGAACCTTCAGTTGTCTCACTGCATAAGCTATCACACAACCCTGCTGCATCAACACATAACCAAGTTCAACCGCCAAAGCATCACAATCCACTGAGAAGCCCTGACCCTTAATTGGCAATGTATACACCAGAGCTGAAGTCAAAAAGGCCTTAAGCCTCTAAAAACTATCCTCGCACTGATCTGACCACTGAAATGGAACATCCTTTCTAGTCAGCCTAGTCAAAGGTGCTGCTATAGAAGAAAACCCCTCAATGAACCGTCTATAATACCCTGCTAACCCAACAAAGCTGCGAACCTCGGTAGCAGTAGTAGGCCTCAACCAATCACGAACAACTGAAATCTTCCCTGGGTCCACACTAATCCCATCCTTAGATACCACGTGTCCTAGGAATGCTACTGACTCAAGCCAAAACTTGCACTTTGAGAACTTGGCATAAAACTGATGATCTCTCAAAGTCTGAAGTGCAATCCTCAAGTTCTGCTCATGCTCATCTCCATGATGGAAAGTTGCACCCTATGCAACCTTACTCGACAAAAGAAGAGCAAGTGCAGTATCAGTACACAAAAATAATAGTGTACTGGTAGGATCATCGGCCAACTCTAAAACACGAGATATGAACATATAACTATAACTCGTGGTTGCCCGGGCTTGTTTGAAAAAACTAACTCATTTTGACTAACTAAAAAAAGTTCTTTGATTTTGAAAGACAGTTTTATATATAAGAGGGTTATTTTATAAAGACAATATGAAAGAGTTTGTTTTACATAAAAGAGTTGATTTTAAGCAATTAAGCAAGTGAAACAGTAAGTTATTACATAAAAAACGTTTATAAGAAATGTTGATGTCGTTTGGGGATAATTTAACTACATTTTACGAAGTTAGTTCAATTATACAATTAAATCTATCAACTAAGTAAAGAAGACATATTTAAAACGTTAATCCCTGTCCTAATACTAGTGTGTAGGCCCTCTTTAGGCCCACTGCCGATTTCTGATTTGGACTTAGTCCATTTTGTCAATTTTTCAGCCCTTTGGGCTACTGTTGCTGCCGAATATTATGGGCTTTGGCCCAATATATTTATTCAGTCCATTTTGGACTTTTTCCGACGTAGCGCTTGGGCTTGACCCATTTTTTTCTTCAACTGCTTCTCCTTCTTTTCAACAACTCGGCCCTTTTGGGATTTGAACAAGATGGTCCGGATAGTTGTTGGGCTAGGCCCAACTGAAGAAATGCAAAGGGGGATTTTTGGAGTCCAATTGGACTCCACCATATTTCATTCATAGAAAGAGTAAAAATAGATAAAGATTAGTACATATTTTAACTAAATTAAGCAAGAGTAATTTAAACAGTGTAGACTTCACACTTGAGAAAAATATACACAGATTTTTATACCAAATTAAGCACATGAGACAGGGACACTCATACAATAGAATAATTAATTTTATCACTTAAGACATATGTTTTATGAAACTTAGCCATTTCAAAAAATTCATATGGTTTAACCATTTTCCAGAAAATCAATAAGGGGGTAGGGAGTGGTTCAAACAAGACATGTATTCTTAGATGCACAGAAGTGGTATCACATAGGCATAAGGCACATATTCAACATTTTTAAACACTTACATTTAAACATATAGAGAAGATTCCATATAATTTGAACAAAAGACTAATTTAAGAACCTAATCTGGAAATCACATACCAGTCATAGACAAATCAAGAAGGCTGGACAAATTTTAAACATCAATCACTAGTTGAAACTCATATGAGAACCAGGGAAAGGGCATTCAGAGGAGACTATTATCATGGTAAAGATCAAAATCATTCCACTGTTCTAACATAATTTCACAACACAGACTGAACCTAAAATAACCTCATGCTTAAAACAACAGCCTAATCCTACCATTTCACAGTTCATATGTAGCACACAAAATAGGCAATGAAGACAATATATATATTGAAGGATAGATCAGAAGAACTTACAGAGGTGATGAGCATGTCATGAGAGGATATGACTCACCTCTAGTTTCTAATCATAACAGAGTTCTTATGCATACAACAACATAGGATTCAATATTTCCAAACAAGACTTAAACAAATTCTAAACCATGATTAACAAGCTCACACACAATCTTTTTAATATGATCAAGTTAGTAAAGAAAAGGGAAAAGAAGCTGGATAGGAGCTTTTATCAAGCCTAAAGGAATCAGGGGAGACATAGGGAAGGATTTCTCAACAGTAACCCTCTTGTCAATTAGTTCTAACAATAATTATAAAATCCATGGCATTTTCATGTCACACAAGACAAACAAGGAACCAATGGAAATCATGAAGTTTTTACGAGGACACAGTGTTCAAAAACTAATACACGTACCAACTTAATCATGAGAAAACAACACCAGAACTTGACCCAATTCATATACAGAAGTTAACATCATCTTATAACCATTTTGACATTAACAAGGCAGTAAAGGGGAAAAAGGAAGAGGAATATATGATCTCTACCAAATTGAGGAAAACAGGAAGGGGTTGAACATTAATAAACAGTATAACATTCATAATAATGTCATATAAATACAAACAAGAATCGGTAGAACTTATCAGCACTCAAGCTAATCTAGACATCATCCTAAGTGTAAGAAAGTAACACTAACAATTCATGTATACAAGTTGGTATCACACACAACAAGAAACAGTAAGGAAAAAGAAGAATATCAGGACAAGAATAAGATCAAAGCAATTTAGGATGAACAAGAAGGGGTCAAACATTTATCATGAAACCAATCCCTAATCTTAATAACAAATTCATGTTCAAGTTTATGGCATTTAATCATCATATAAGTCGAACACAGGCTAATGAAATCAAGGGGTTTATACAGGGCAAGGGAAAACAAGTTTAAAAATCATCACAAACAGCCATGAGCAAAACATATCAACACTTAATCAATACATATACGAAATATTAGTTTAGGCAAAGTTGGTAAGCCAATAAGAACATGATTATGAAGAGGGGTTGAGGAACAAACAAGGTTCAAAACCAAACATTTTTATGAACAAAGACAGACAGATTTAACATCATTTAACAACAATCTAGGCTCAAATTTATGCTCATACTCACTGTTTTCACATAGTCCAACAAAAACAGTGAAACACCACACTTATAACACAAGATATCTACTCAAAATCATCACAATATTAATCTAACATTAAACACATATTTTAATGCTAACAAACAAGATCAGAACCATATTTCATCACAGTTTAAACATCATAGAAGTAAAATGAAAATAGTGAAAGGGAGAGGGTAAGAGGTTACGTTTTTTAGGGCAGCAACTCGGGCTTTGAACCTCACCGAAAAAGCTTGCCACCACCGGAGTATGACCCAACCCTTTTTAGAACTCGAATTTTTTAGTGTTTTCTTCCCCAACAGCTGACTGGTTTCGTGAGGTTAGAGAAATGATTCTCCAAAACCCCCAATATTTCCCCAAAATTAGATCCTTTACATGCAGCTGGGGGGTTATTTATAGGGAATTTTGGGTGAAAATAGGGGGGGAAACCAGAGGGGGTTTTGCTGAGGAATTCAAATTCCTCAGCTAGATCAACGTTCACAGCAACAAATTGTACAAAATTGTATAAGTTTTACGGATTTAGCGGAGATGAGTGACACCTGGAGCTTCTGGAAGTTTCTCAACTTTGCCAGCTCAATTTTGGACGGAGCTAGGGATGGCGTTTGGGAATTTTGATAGAGTTAGAGCCGTTGTTGAAGCTGAGCTGTTAGGAATGGTACCATCTTGGTACAAATCTTGAGTGGGGTTCGGAGAGCAAGGACGATTGGAGGTGTGGATTCGTTCCACGTCGCCTCTCTCAGTACCTTTGTGGTACAATTCTCGTGCCTAGCACGCGATTTGGTATGGGGAAATGATAAAGAAGAGGGAATGATGGAGGCGTCGACTAGGGTTTTATGTGAGGGTTGAGAGAAAATGAGCAAAGGGTCATTAGTCATATGTTGTGTTAGAGAGAAAAGGATAGTAGAGTATATGAGTGATGTTGGGCCGGGTCGGTCGGGTCAGGCGGGTAAAATATGTTGGGCTAGGCAGATGAAAGGGTTGGGCCAGTCGGGTTAGGGGATTTGCTGGCCCAAATAGAGGCTGAAGCAAAGGGGTTATAAGGGTGTTTAAAGTTTGGCCACATCTGCAAAAATGTGGCCACGTTAGGTTTTAGGAGGTAGCCAAATTACGAATAAATTGATGAAATTCGGCTAGAATTTAAATGATTTAAGGAATTAGGCTAGCATTGGAATATAGACGAACTAATTACAATCAATTCTTGAGATCATTTAACTTAAACAAATTGAAATAATTATTGAATTTAACACTTAATTACCTCTTAATAATTATGAAATTAATTTATTCAATTAACTCTCGTTTTGAATTAACTTGGAGGAAAATCAAGCGTTCAATTCTTAAAAAGGATTTTCTTGTGAATTTAAACTCTAAAATAGCTCTTAAAGTAAACTTTATATAAATTTCACATGAATAAATATGAAAAAATATAAATTATTACTCAGAACTATCATAAAGCTTATTTGGAAAATATTTTATCCCCCTTTTTTACAAAAATAATTATTCCAAAAATTGTTTGAAATTTAAAAAAGGCTCAAGATTAATTCGTAATGTGGCGGGTAAAAATTGGGTGTCAACAGATTCCCCTCCCTTTGGGTAGGGTGAGTGTAATGAACCCTGGGCAAAGGGATTTGACGTTCCCAATTTTTGTCCGACCACAATTCCATCCTCGGGAGGTGGTTGGTTTTAGCATGAATTTCAAGAAATCATGACCGAACTATGGTATTGAGTTTCCTACATATCTCAGGTTACATGAGAATTCAGGCCCCTTGTAGTTCAAGATTCTTGATTTTACGCACGATTTTCGAGGAATTCCTAACTTTCCCAGTTTCAGAGTACGGAGAGACCAAAAAGCTGGGGAGTAGGAGGATTGGGGGAGTTAGAAATGCAGCTGGGTTTTCATCATAGAGACCGCCTACATATCCCAAGACTTGAGAATCAGGCTGCTTGTAGTTTGACTCAATCGGTGGAAAAGGTAATCTTTGGCTGCTTGTAGTTTGACGACCTTTGGCTCGGGATGAGTGACGAATAAGTTGAGCTATAGAAAAGAGGCTTGTAACCTTTCAACTAAGAATGTGGTGCACTTCACACCCATAAGTAAGATTTTACGTGGACATAATTTCCAAAGCTCGAGGTGTATCGCCACTCGAATTTGAAGGGAAAGAATATTGCTTCCACCGCGGGTTCAGAAAATACCCTGGATGTGAAACTAAGACCCAAAGATAGGAAACACCCACATGCCTTTTGATAGGGGTGTGGTTTGATGGTGGTGGTGAGTTATTCCACAGTTCGCGTCTAAAGAGTTTGATGTCCCTCTTCAGACTGTGTCACAAGTTGCTGCTAAGAAAAAGTTCCACATTGTAATGCATCCTTTTTGGTGTAGTCCGCACCTGTGGTTTCACTTTTGAGAATTTCATCCTTCTTGGATGCTCTCGACAATATCTCGAAACCAAATGGTTAGTAGTAACAGAATTCAGCAAGGAGAGATAGCTTCGTACCTCATTTTCTTTTATATGTTGTTTCTTGAGGAAGATGACGTCCTTTACTGTCTCTGTTTTAGGAAATGACCGCTTCCATGATAGTTAAACGTGATAGCCTTCTTGGTTATCGGATAAGATTGCTTGTGTAGCAATTTTTGAATGATGACGGCCTTCTTGATTGTTTAAGGGAATTCTCTTAAATGCGATAGCCTTCTTGGCTTTTGGCGGTGGTCTTTTGCATATGTATTTGGGGTAGATATCGCGTATCTTCCACATTGACACGACTAAAAGACACTCCTTGGATTGTCAGGCTTTGGGTAATCTATCACATCACCGACTTTGGATAGAGACGGCTTACAAACGCCTTTAATTTGCCAGCTTTCGAGTAATCTTGCACATTATCTGACTTTGGATAGAGGCGTCTTACAGATATCCTTCGAATTGCCAGTTTTTGGGTAGTCCTGCACTTTTATCCGATCTTGGACGTGACGTGACTTACAGATTTCCCTCGAATTATTAGCCTTTGGGTAATCCTGCACAATATCAACGTGGATATGTCGCCACTTATAGATAACCCTTGGACCATCAATTTTTGGTAGTCTTGCACTTTATCCAATTTCAGATATCGTTGCGACTTACGCGTTACCTTTGAACTGTCAATCTTCAGGTGATCTTGCACACTATCCGATTTCAGATATTGTTGCATCTTACAAACATCTCTTAGTTCTGTCAAGTTTTGGGCAATACTGCACACTATCCGGTTTTGAATATCGTTGTGACTTATAGATGACTTTTGACCTTGACGACAAGTGGTATATAACAACATCTTCCGGCGATTGATGCTTTTGAATAAAGGTGCATAAAATATCCTTGACATCAGACCCCTCCGTCTTACGCAATGCGGGACATAAATATGCTGGATGCCATACTTGGCATAATAAATGATAGTGATATCCTCAACGTCAGACTCTTTTGCCTCACATAATTTCGGATATAAGCATGCTGAGGTCGATCCTGCGCAACTAGTGCGACTTGGGGATGCCTAATGAATGTCATCCTCTTTGAAGCCAGCTGGAAGAGGGACATAATCTGCGTAGGGGATGTGTGTCTGCAATATATGATGATGGTGGTCTTATTGATATGCAAATATGAATGGCCTTCTCGGCATGGTCCTCTTGACATGGCCCTCTTGACATGGCCCTCTTGGCATGGTCCTCTTGACACGACCCTCTAGGCATGGTCCTCTTGACATGGCCCTCTTGGCATGGTCCTCTTGACATGCAAATACGAATGGCCCTCTTGGCATGGTCCTCTTGACATAGCCCTATCAGCATGAAAATATGAATGGCCCTCTTGGCATGCTCCTGCAATATGATGCCATACAATAGGATGCAACATAATATAATATGATGAAATGAGATATGTCATAATATGATGCGACACCATGCTATGCCAGGTGATGCAATATGGTGCAATGTGATGCAATGCAGCATGATGCAATGTGATGTAGTGCAACATGATGCAATGTGATGCAGTGCAACATGATGCAAATGTGAATGCAAAATGCAATGCCATGCAACATGATGCAACGTGAATGCAAAATGCGATACCATGTAGCATGATGCAATGTCCCATAGGGAAGTAATGAAAACATCACCTTTGGTCTTAATGTCGACTCCTTTGTGGGTACCTGCGCTCAAGGCAAATGGTTAGCAGACACAGTGTCACTTTTATCAGTGACTACAGTCAAGATTTGAAAGACTTTAAGGACAGCGTCTATGAAGCTGATCAAAATAACTTTAAAAATGCGAGAGAAATGGTCGTGCCTGCTTCCAGGGACAACCATGAATACCATTTTTTGAACATTGTCTATTCGGGGTGATCCCTCTCTTGCCAGGCATTGGTGGGGAGTGTTGTTGCTCTTTGTTTGGTGCCCCCAATTTGAAGCTGATCGAGATATCCTGATTCTTTTTGGGGATTTAAGAACGTTGTCGTGTCCTCTTTATCTTGTAGTTTATGTGAACTACTAGAAAATTCATCCGCTTTAGGGGCTTTTGCCTCTTTGGCCTCTTCCTGCAATTTTGGGCTTTTCTCGCCAAATTTTAAAGCATCTGGTCTTGTTGCGTTTCTTTGAACGCATCGTATAATGTGGGACTACTTTCTGATATACTTTTGGGGACAACCTGCATCCATCGAAAAATTGTTAGTTTTGTCAAAACTGGCCTGTGTTGACCTCCTTCGATCTTCTGCTCCTGGTTCTGTCTTCTCCGTATGCTTTCCAATCTCGGGTACTTGTCACCCTCGACTCTCTCCGAACCAAGGTAGACATAAGACAAAATCACATTAAAGGAGTAAAACTAATCTTTGTAAATATTTTTCAAATAAGTTCTTTGGAAAACGAAGAGTTTAAAGATGTTTTGAAAACGTCTCTGCCTGTCATGTCATGTGCTATCTCGACAACTTCCCTTTATTCGGGGTCTTGACATTCCCAACATACTGCTGGGAGACTACAGAGGTCCTTTGTCGTCCTAGCTGGGGAACTTGAAAGATGATTTTCAAGAAATCTATCACAGACGGTGATTAATCCATATAGGACTGGTGATTTCTTTGAAGACTCTGATCTCTCGATGCTGGGGAATTCCTCGGAGCTTAATGTGGGACTCTTGAATAAAGCTTGGCAGAAATTTTGGGATTCTTCTCAAAATTTCTGCCCCATTTAAAGGTTTCTTAGCGGATTTTATTCCTTCCGGCAAGAGACTTGAGATTGTGTGGGGATCGCGAGATTCTTTCTCGGTATCTTCTTTGGTTTCTCTTTGGCATACTCTGCATTCTTGCTGGGGAACTCTTCGGAGTCTAATGCTCTTTGTCTTCTGAATTTTTGAGATTTCTTTCTCAAAAATTCTACCCCAGTTTCCATTTCCTGGGCGATACGGATGAACCATTGTGGCATTTGTGTATCTAGAAGCATCCTCTTGTCTTGTTGGCAACGACCTTCATCTTCTGAATTTTTGGGATTCCTTTCTCAAAAATTCTGCCCCAGTTTCCATTTCTTGGGGTGATATGACCGAACCGTTATGGTGCCTACGTATCCCGTTGAGGCATAAATCAGGTCAAACGTAGTTCCCACACTTATAGTGGGAGATTATTGGAAATAATTAAAGGGATGACCGAGGCCGACAAAGGCCGCCTACGTATCTCATTCTTGAGAATTCAGGTCAAACATAGTTTGTATGGGGAAAGATAGATTTTCCTAAGGGGTTGACCGAGGACGACACAGGCCGCCTACGTATCTCATTCTTGAGAATTTAGGTCAAACGTAGTTCGTTCAAGAGGATAGGGATGTTTTTAGCTATTACAGAGCATAAAATGATTACAATCAGGAAATGCAATTACAGGGAAATGAAATTAAAGGAAAACTATCCCTAAACAAAGTATCTCTTCACAGCATCGGAATTGATCAGTTTGGTCCACACTTGACCGTCCATTTCAGATAGGATCAGAGCTCCTACGGATAACACTTTCTGGATGACATACGGGCCTTGCCAATTGGGTGCAAACTTTCCTTTGTATTCTTCCTGGTGGGGAAAAATGCTCTTGAGAACCAGTTGTCCTACGACAAACATGCGATCTCTCACTCTTTTGTTGAATGCATGAATCATTATTTTCTGGTACAACTGACCATGGAATACGACACTCATCCTTTTCTCATCATTCAACATTAGTTGCTCGTGACGGGCACGAACCCATTCTTCATTGTTCAGTCCGGCTTCTCGAATGATCCTAAGTGATGGAATTTCCACTTACGCATGTATCACTGCTTCCGACCCATACACCAATATATAAGGGGTCACCCCGGTCGAAGTCATGACGGTCTTCCGGTATCCCAATAAAGCATAAGGCAATATCTCGTGCCAAGATCGGTGATGGTCGACCATTTTTCTCAAGATCTTCTTGTAAGCGGCTTCCACAGCTCCGTTCATTTATGGCCGATATGCAATTGAATTATGGTGAGTGATCTTGAATTGATCACATATTTCTTTCATCAAGTGGCTGCTCAGATTTGTTCCGTTATTGGTAATAATTGACTCGGGGATCCCGAATCGACAGATTAGTTTTTTAACAAAATCGGCTACAACCTTCTTTGTCACAGACTTGTAAGAAGCAACTTCTACCCACTTGGTGAAGTAATAAATATCTACCAAAATGAATCTGTGTCCATTTGAGGCAGGCGACTTGATGGGACCAATGACATCCATGCCCCAGGCTACAAAAGGCTAAGGTGCGCTCATTGCATGAAGCTCGCTAGGTGGCACTCGAATCAAATCCCCGTGGATCTGGCACATGTGACATTTCTATACGAACTTGCTACAATCATTTTCCATGGTCATCCAGAAGTATCCAGTTTGCAAAATCTTCTTGGCTAGGGTGAACCCATTCATGTAGGGACCACACACGCCAACGTGTACCTCTTCCAATAGTCTTATGGCTTCAACCGAATCAACGCATCTTAAGAATCCAAGGTCCGGAGTCCTCCTGTACAAAATTTATCCATTTAGGAAAACATTGTTGGCCATTCGACAAATGGTTTTCTTTTGGTTGGCGGTCACATCTTCGGGATAGAGTCCAACTTCTAGATACCTCTTGATATCATAATACCATGGTTTTCCATCTGATTCTGCTTCGACTTGCGCACAGTCCGCAGGTTGTTCATTGAGACCTATTATCAACATATCGATATAATTCTGATCGAGATGTTGAATCATGGAGGATATGGTTTCCAAGGCATCGACAAGCTCATTCTGAATCCTTGGTGTATGCTTGAATTCTATCTTCCTGACTCTCTTGCACAAATTTTGAACCATCTTCACATACGACACGATCTTGGGGTTCTTCACAGCCCATTCACCTTGAACTTGGTGAATTAGCAAATCGGAATCACCTATGACCAAAAGTTCTTGGACATTCATATCAATAGCTAGTTGGATACCGAGAATACAAGCTTCATACTCGGCCATGTTGTTAGTGCACTGGAAATGAAGTTTGGCTGTCACCGGATAGTGCTAACCAGTTTTTGATACCAAGACTGCCCCAATGCCCGAACCTTTGATGTTGATCGCTCCGTCGAAGAACAATATCCAACTGGGGTATGACTCAGCAATATCCCCACCTACGAACAAAATCTCTTCATCGGGGAAGTAAGTTTGGAGCGGTTCACAATCTTCATCAACCGGATTTTCTGCTAAATGATCTTCTAAGTCCTGTCCCTTGATTGCTTTTTGAGTCGCATATATGATGTCGAACTCACCTAGTAACATTTTCCATTTGGCCAATTTCCCCGTAGGCATGGGCTTTTGGAATATGTACTTCAGGGGATCCATTCTTGAAATGAGATATGTCGTATAGGATGACAAATAATGTCTCAATTTCTGAGCGATCCAAGCCAAAGCACAACAAGTCTTTTCTAACAAAGTATTACGAGCCTCGCACGGAGTGAACTTTTTACTCAGATAATAAATCACTCATTCTTTCTTTCTGGTTTCATCATGTTGTCCCAGGATGCATCCGAAGGCATTTTCTAAAATTGATAGATATATCAGTAATGGGATCCCTTCTCTCGGAGGAACCAATATCGGAGGACTGGACAAGTAGTCCTTGATACGATCAAAAGCTTGTTGGCACTCCTTGGTCCAACCAGTCGGCGCATCTTTCTTTAATAACTTGAAAATGGGTTCACAAATGACCGTTGATTAAACTATGAATCGACTAATATAATTCAGCCTTCCCATGAAACTCATGACCTCTTTCTTGGTCTTCGGGGGAGGCAACTCCTGAATTGCTTTGATCTTTGAAGGGTCGAGCTTGATGCCCTTCTACTGACTATAAAACCCAAAATTTGCCAGCTGGCACCTCGAAAGCACATTTGGCGGGGTTCATCTTTAGATTGTATTTTTGTAGGTGATTAAAAAACTTCCTTAAATGGGTCAAGTGATCCGAACTCTCGCGGGATTTAACAATCACGTCATCCACGTATACCTCGATCTCCTTATGAATCATGTCATGGAAAATGGTTGTCATGGCTCGCATATAATAGCACCCGTATTTTTGAGACCAAATGGCATCACTCAGTAATGATAGATACCCCAGGGGGTGATAAAGGCTGTTTTCTCCGCATCTTCTTCATCCATTAAGATCTGATGGTATCCAGCAAAACAATCTACAAATGACTGCATTTCGTGCTTCGCGTAGTTATCGATAAGGATATGGATATTGGGCAATGGGAAGTTATATTTGGGACTGGCCCTGTTCAGATCTCGATAATCGACACAGATTCTGATCTTCCTTTCTTTCTTAGTAGCTGGGACGATATTGGCCAAACAGGTTAGATACTTTGTAACCCCTACCACTCCAGACTGAATCTGTTTGGTAACTTCTTCCTTGATCTTCAGACTTAGATCAGGCTTGAACTTTCGAATCTTCTGCTTGGTGGGATCAAACCCTGGAATAATAGGCAGCTTATGGGAGACTATGTATGTGCTTAGCCCTGGCATATCGCTGTAGGCCCAAGCAAATATGTCAATGTATTCTTGGAGCAATATGATAAGTTCTCTTTTCTGTGTTTCTGTCAAATGGACACTGATTCTGGTTTCTTTGACTTCTTGGTCGTCTCCTAGATTGACCGTCTCAGTTTCCTCTAGATTAGGCTTTTCTCGATTCTCAAAGTCTTTTAGTTCCTCTGTCAAGTCTTCGGGAACCATAGTTTCTTCATCATATTCCTCGAAATCATTGTCACCTAGCTAAGTTTGTTCGTTAAGCCCTTGACATGACATGACAGTGGCAGGTTTTAACTTATTATCACTGAAACCAAAACAAAACGGGTTAGATAATAATAAGAAAATAAAAATAAATCTTTAAACGGAAAATACTTTCAAAATAAGGAGGCTTTCATTTGAAATTCAGAAATATTTAAAAACTATGGCTACAACCTACATGAATGTAGGTTCATGTCTTTTAGCAAGAAGTAAATAGTATGAGGAAATTCAAGATATAAAGGGTGGGTCGTGGAGCCTCATTCGGACCATCGCCAAATTTTGTAAAACATAGTCTTTGTCTACCTAGTCGAGTAGAGAGAAGCCAAGGGAGTGGCGACCAAGTTTTGCAACTTCTCATTGGGTTTAAGGTCCTTGATTGTGGTTATTTCGGGAGCTTCTTCAGCGATATCATCACACTCCTCAAACAGATCCCCTATTCCATCCTCCAACCCATCGCTTGGAGGACTGATGCGTACTGGGAACGATTGATACAAATGGGGAAAAGGCTTGGGCAGTCCTAACCTCTTCTTTTCTTTATTGCTGGCTTCACCTTTTTGGGTCACATACCCCAATCCGTGCTTGCTCAACTGTTCAGGGATACTTAAAGGTTCGATACAACCATCAGAGTTCCTTTCTAGCCCCGAGCCTGGTTCATAACCACACCTCAGCATTGTGGTCGCAATCATCTTGTAAATGAGAGGCATAGGAATTTCAGGAGACAGGTCCTCTTCTGTGGCATTCATAATTTCCACCGCGTAGAAGTCACTCCCTCTTGGGACCTCTTCGATTGTGGGGACACAGTTGTTTGGGCGACTCAGGTGGCTTCCCTCTCCATGGATTACCACTTAGTTCCCTTCCCAAAATAACTTCACCATTTGGTGCAAGGTTGATGGCACGGCCCCAGCTTCGTGGATCCATCGCCATCCCAAAAGCAAATTGTAACTAGTGGTAATATCCATGACTTATAACTCTGTCTGAAATTCAGCGGGTCCTATCTGGATCTATAGGTTGACTTCTCCAAGGGTATCTCTTTGTCCTCCATCGAAGGACCTCACATTGACCCTGGTTTAACGGATCTTTCCCAAATTGTATTCTAACTTTGTCAGTGTTAACAATGGACAAATGTTCAATCCTGATCCGTCATCGATCAGTACCCCATTCACAACCTTTTTTGACTCTAAATAGTGATATGTAGAGCCTTGTGTCTACCTTGTTGTGCGTCACACCTTCAAAAGGTAACTCATCATCACTGAAATAGATGCAGTGGCTTCCTAGGACTTGGCTTATCATGGCAGTCAAGTTTTCTACACTGGTACCCATGGGTACATAAGCTTCATTTAGAACCTTGAGTAATGCCTGTATGTGGTACAGGGAACTCATGAGCAATGCCTAAATAGAAATTTGAGCGGGTTTTTTTCCAAGTGCTTCACAATCGAGTACTCTTTTGGCTGCATTCTTCTCCAAAACTCTTCTGCTTCGCCTTCAGTGATTGGCCTTTTCTGTAGACTCTTCTTGTAAGCATCATCTACCAGATTATCAGGGATGTAACATCTCCCAGATCTTGTCATGCCGTGATTTGCGGCGGCTTCAATTACAAACTCTCTTTCAGCCGGTACCAACATAGCAAATTGAGGCTTCTCCGCGATGCTCAAAGCATATACAGACCTTTCTAGTTCCTCAGGCTTTCTGGGGCTCGCCGGTACTATGGACTTGCTTGCGAACCATTCTTCCTCTATTTCGATCATGTTTACAGTGGCTCTTCCGTGATTCGGAAGTGGGTTGTTATTAACATTTAGCGGTACTGTCTGTAAGGTGACTACCTTATGATCGATTAAATCTTGAATCTTGTGTTTTAGATTGATGCAATCCTCTGTGCTATGTCCGGCGCCTCCAGAGTGATAAGCACAATGCCGATCAGCTTTGTAGAAAGGAGAGTTAACGTTACCTGGTTTATGCTGAATGGGCTGAACTAATCCAGTTACCTTCAGTCTTTCATATAACTGAGTTCGGGTCTCGGCTAATTGAGTGAAAGTTCGAGGAACTTTCTTTTCCAAATTTGGTCGGGGGAGACCGGGGTTAGCGGGAGGAGGAACCCGGTGGTTGTTCTGGTTTTCAGGAGCTCTTTGGTATACTGGAAAATTCTGGGGAGGTGATTGGTAGCTGGATTGTATATTTGGGACTGGAGTTTGGTATATGGGTTGCACGTTTGGTTGTGGATCTTAGTAAATAGTCTGAGTATAGTAAATCGGTTGAGGAATTTGTGGAGCTGGAGGAGGGGTTGTTGGAACAAGTGGCTTCTTGTAACCAGCTCCGAAGGGTTTATGTGGTTTTGGACTAGGATTGAAAGACAACGAAAATACCTCCTCTCTCTTTTTCTTTAGGGGTCCGGTAGGTCCTGATGAAATCGGGGTTTTGGGGATTTTGCCACTACAGAGCCCTTCTTCCACAATGTCTCCGATTTTGACTAAGTCGACGAACTGGGCTTTTACCGCCGATATCATATTATCATAAACTTCCGACTCCTGAGCACGCATAAACACCGCGCTTATTTCTTCTTCGGTCATAGGAGGCCGAACTCTCGCGGCCTTTTTTCTCCACCGATAAGCATAATCTCTGAAATCTTCATTTGACTTTTGCCGGATGCATCTTAGGGAATATCGATCCGGGATGACTTCTACGTTATATGCAAATCTCTGGGTGAAATCTTGGGCGTGATCGCTCCACTTGAACCACTTCTTTATTTCTTGGGAGGCGAACCATTCCAATGCCTCTCCATTCAGGCTTCGGCTAAAGAGTCTCATTAGCAGGGCGTCATTTCTTCGAGCACCGACTATCTGATCACAGTAATTTCTTAGATGGGCTTCAGGACTCCCAAAACCATTAAAGATTTCAAATTTTGGAATTTTGAAACCTTCTGGCAGGTTCATCTCAGGGTGAATGTAGAGATCATCATAATCGTAGACTTTCTCATAAGGCGAACTCCGTAACTCTTGAATCTGGGCCATTTCTTCCCTTATTTGTGTCATATGAAGGTCTCATTTCATTTTTGTAGCCTTTAACTCTCTTTCTTTCTCTTCATAATGATCTAGCTCAGGATTCTCCTGGAGGATGGGGTATGGTTCTGTTATGGCATGGAAAGCGGGAGGTATGTTCTGCGCGGGTGGGGGCTGGACATGTGGAATATTATTCGGGTATGTGGGGGTAAAATTATGTGGGTTAACTATGTTGGTGGCATTAGGATGGTTGTTTTGGGAGTTGTATGTGTTTTGTGGAGTGTTCTGAAGGTTTGGAGGGTTTTGTGTGAAATAGGCACCTGGATTGTTGTTTTGGTTAGTATGTTGAACAGGGGGAGTATGGGTCTAGTACAGGGACCTGACGAGGGAGGGGTTATTCTGGACAGGTTCGTTTTAAGGCATGGGAATGGAAGAGGAGGGGATGTCTTTTGGTTGATTTCCGATTTGCGGAGAATTGAGTAAAGGGTTTTGAGGAGGGGGCTGAGCATCTCCCAAAGCAGGAGTATTGGCGGCGATTGCCAAGCTAGCCATGTCTTTTACCTTTTGCACTTCTTCCTGCATCTTTTCTAATTTCTTCGCAAGTTCTATAATCATTTCATTCTGTTCAGCGATGTCGCTGTCTCTTATAGCCAGGGCATTTTCTTCCTCATTATAAGTCATTCTTTCTACAGACAAGCGAGGGTCAGAGGACGGATATAAGTGTGCTTTCGAGCGAGTGAAGTAAGAGTGTTCAACTAGCTTTTGTCAACACAAACCGGTCTTTTATCTGTTGAAATGAAAAACAACTCAAAAGCCGCTATGTTAGTTTTTTGTTAGTGAAAAATAATACAAGATATATGGCGAGAAATAAACACATAGGAATTACTTTAAACACATTCAAGTTGCTTTTCGTCAAGGCAAATTGGTCCACAGGTGGTTTTGACTCAATCGTTTCAAAG